>MUZC01000998.1:697706-720015 GCA_002072015.1 Radix auricularia | reverse complement strand
TAATTTAAAAAAGACGGGCTCCCATTGACATACCATAGAAAAGTAAAAGATTGCCATGAACTAAGTAAAATTCCAGAATCCGATCTCGTTTTACTCGTCTATTCAGATGTTAATTTTCCAAGACGCTTGAAATTTTTAAGTATGTCTTTTTTCTGAATTATGTATGTTATTGTGGTGTTTATTAACGGAGAAATGAATAATCGTTCATTTTTAATGAATAACCGTATATTAATGAAAAATACAAGCTATATGTGTTACTTTCATGCAATAAAAACAAAGTGAATTTAATTTTTAATAAGTTCACTTACAATAATTTTATAAAACCTGAAACAGTAATATATTTTACTACTTTCAATTTAAACACAATATTTGAACCACTATGTCATGTAGGTACTTGTTAGCGCATCATTCTGCGAATGTCGAAATTCCACGCTAAAACTGTCATGGCGATATTAATACTACATATATTCGGACCAGCGTTGTTTTTGTGCAGTTTTCATATAAAAGTGTCATCTGTGACGTATAACGCTTAATTTTGAAAACAAATAGTTACCTTTTTTGAGCGATTTTAAATTTTAAAACTGTTCTGCGTTAGTTATAACAACCACTATGTAATCAAACAAATGTTGCACGAATCTGTTAATTTTAACTCAAAATTGATATTCTTTTTGTTTCACTATGGTTTTCCCCTTCAAAAGAAAAGGGGCGGTTTTCGGAAATGTCTGGGTTTATTTTTCAAATGCCCACAAATGCCGCCCTTTGAATGAGTGCCGCCCGGGGTGGACCGCCCCCTCCGCCCCCCCTTAGCTACGCCACTGCATGTAAGAAAATAAAATATTCGCATGGTTCTAAAAAAGATTTTAAATATAGTAACTATTTAAATCTATTTTTCTTCTTGTTTAACATTTCAAACAGGATGAAAAAATAATTTGTTTAAGCTTTTGATATTCAAAATTCAAAACTAGTTTGTGTAAAAAAAATACATACATAGGTATTCTACATCTTTTTTTAAAAGGAAAAGCCTCATTTTCTATCGTATCCTAACATATTTGAAACATATTGGGGAAATACAACAAGACACGTCATAATATTTTTTTTTATTTTTAAACTTTACAACAGGATGTTGAAGTAACGTTAATATTCTACCAGTTATATCAGGTCGTACCTCAGTTTCCCATAGATTCGATTTCCCATGTTCCAACCTTAATACACAAATTTTTTTAAGGATATAACAATTTTATTATTCTACTAGCAAATGAATCAAACTCATTTATTAATGTTTAACATTTTTCTGGGGTTTTTTATTTTAAATTATATTTTGCAAACGTTTGTAGTAACTTATTTTATCCTGTTAGAGTGACCTAAAGGGGAGGGGGGGAGTCAGGTGACGTTTGAGCGCTTTAAAAAAAACTCCAGATATTCAAATTGCTCTTTAACAAGGAACGTGTTTTAAATTATCTGTATAATTATCTGTATATATTTGTTGTTTTTTTTTTAAATTGGGACTTATCTTTGTTTAAACTTCGTCTTAAATTCATGTACTTTAATAAAAAAAATTTAAACTAGTGTTATAAATAACAAATCACGATCTTTTCCAAACTTAATCTTCAAACTTCTACTGTAAGAAATGTATCAATCAATGTATGACATTTAAATAAATGGCATTTTTTGTAAATAATTTGGGAGTAAAAAGGTCTCATGTATTCAACTTTCAAACAAAAAAAAAAAAAAGTAATTTGATTTCTAAAGTACTTACTAAATAGTTGTTGGACTGTTGCTCCGAAAGTGTTGAACTGTTTTCCTTGAGATGATTCTACTCTGTCTGACCCTGCTGCTGCGGATGATACTCGGCTTGTGACACCTTGCTCTGGCACCGGCACCTATAGGCGACTGGCCCGGTTGTCACGACGTCACTCTCTTCACTCAACTAGTCAACCAATCGGCGCGCAGAGAATCTTTTACGTGGGCGCTTTTCTCTTGCACTTTCTCTTTCTTTTCTTGTTTGAACCTTTCATCAGTTGTTGTTTTTTTTTAATATCGGGTTGGCCCTTAAAGTAGTCTTTTCATCTTAATTGTAATCACATTACTGAACCCTGTCCAACCCTACCTCATAACAGAATAATGACTTGATCTTGTTATTTAGAAAATTAGAGTAAATTAGTAGTTTATTATTTAGTGACTAATTCCATTTCTTGTTTTGTATTTTAAAAAAAATATATATAAATATTTTGTCACGTGACATATTCAAGTTTCAATGATAAAACATTGGACGTCAATAATTTAAAATGTTTCCTTTGAAGACTGTGCCTTTTTAATGGTGTACCATAGTAAGAGAGGAGGACTTCTAAGTTTACTTTACAGACAGACAAAAGATTACTCATGTCAGCCCCTGTTTGCTACAGGGCACAGTGATCTATCCGATCACACTTTCATTCTTCAAATAATTTTGCTACATATACGGAATCCACAAAAAAAAATATTTCTAGAAAATGAAAAAAGAAACAATTACTTTTTTCCATCACCCAAAGGTGCTAATAAAATAATAGCTGATAATGCTAGAAAACTTACCCAGTCTGTAATTAAATTGGCTTGATGGATCAAGTTCCTTCGTTGAGATATAAACGATATTTTCGTGGTTTGAGATAGAGTTTAAAGTAAATGTGTTTGGGGGGGGGGGTAAACTTTCAATTAAAAAATGTATGTCCCAACCATTAGCACTTTGAATAGCTTTCAGTACGTTAACATGCTAACAGGATTGTCTGAACCATCATATTCATAGAGCAAGGACAAATTAAAGAGAATCAGCTTTACATGGGCCCAAAGCTGAAATTATAACCATATTTATACCTTTGACTGCACTAGATGAAGAAACTGGGGAATGTAAGTATAAACTGTTTGTTTATTTATTTTTATTGCTAAAATACATTAAAATTGTAACTATAAATAAGCATAAATCACCATAAAAACTCATTTAAACGTCTTAAAATAAATATGATAATCTTTTATCAAACTGGAAAGAATGAAATTAAACTCTTTTAAATCGGAAAACAATCATATCATTCATATTGTTTGTTAAATATACTCTACCTCGAGAAGTAAATCTCAACTCCCCTTACCTCTCTTTGCCTGATCAAGTCCGGCAACTGGCGCTGTGAACATAGCGAAGACAAATCTGTTTAATGATTGCTCGAAGAACTTTCTAAATTTCAAATAAGTTTAATTTCTTAAGCTATGGGCTTTTTCAAAATTTTTTTGTCTCTATGCAGATCTACCTCCATATATTTTTAATGCGTATTTGCTGTAGAGATTGTGTGGATACACATACAACTAATTCTATAAATATGATACTTTAAAAAGTGGCAAGTGATTAGATGGGGTAAAACCTATAAATTCTTTCGTACTGTATAAATATAAATTCTAGACATGAGTTACAAAATTTTCTAACAAATAGAGCAATAATATTTTCGTTTTCTGTGGAGATTTTTGACAGGCTACAGATTTTCCCCACATAATCAAGATGACAATATCCTAACAGATGAGTGGGGCTTCCTCATTGAAATACCTTCATCTGCATTAAATGCATTGCATCTTCTGTCTTTCTTAGTGCCATGCAATCAAACATGACTGAACATGTATCCAATCAATGCTAAATATGAAAAAAAAAAAACTTAATGAAGTGGAAATTATTTATAAAAATCGATCTGAATTGAAATCCAGTGCTAGCTTAGATTGTATTTGGTTAGCCAGTATCTTGTTGAATACATTAAACAGTTTAGTTAGTTAGCTAAAACTTTTTGACTTATATTAAATTTTTCTAAAGTAACAGTATTGGAAAAGAAACATTCATTAAGAAGTCTATGCAGTGACATCTGAATTCTCGCCAAGCCAATGACAGCGAAATTCTTAATGACCTGACCTTTTGAAGCGTATTTATTAAAGGTGATTTGGGCATCCCGTGATCCTGTTATTTAATTAATATTTAAATAGAAATTTCCATATTGATAGAAAAATTCTGATGCGTAAAATTGGGTGTTAAAATAAGACTCAGTTATGGGGCTTAGGGTGACGTAGGATAAGAAGGGAAACTTTGTTAAAGTAAAGATACCTTCCTTTGCTTAAACGCATTATTTTCAAAAACTGTATCAAAAGTATTATTAAAAAGTATAGAAAGAAATAAAACAAACGAAGACAAACTACATAAGTCAGGAAAATCCGCTAATCCAACCTAAAGATGCAAAGAACTTAGGAATAACAATAAATAAGTGTCCCGGTCTCCTGATATAATGAAAATGGTGAAAAATCCAAAACAAAACTTTAGCTTTTATAAAGAGATACTTTAACAAATGTAAAAAGAACATACAACTAAAATGCTACCTTATTTTATTCAGTAATATATTACAATGTGCATCTTCTGTATGAAACTGATCTACCAAAGAAAACAGAAATAAATTAGATCAACATTCTTTTGAAATACAAGATTCATTAATATTGAATATCCACAACTGACAAGAGTAACTCATTTAATTAAATAACTGAACCTAGAAACACTTGAGGAGAGAAGAATTAAAAGCCAAGTGGTGATAAAACTACGGCTTTAAATCCTAGCATGGGAATACAACGCAACCAAAATATAAGGCAAAACACAGGTAGACAGACATACGGAGAAAACAATTTTGACAACGTCAAACACATACAGTTTCTCTTTTTTCCCGTCTGGAATTCGGGAGTGGAACGGGTTTCCTGTATATTCCAGAAAATTAACTCTAATAAAATGAAGATTAGGTTATCAATTGCCAGAAACTGTTTCCTTGCTTAAATTTTGTATTAGTGTAGATTTACAAATAGTATTTATTACTTCCATTAAGGCTTTTAAAAAATGTATGTCAGTTACTCTTGTTACCGCTAAAAGATTTAACATATAGATAATTTGTAACACGTGTGGATGGAGCAAATAATCGCACGTATATAAATGTTACATTTTATTTGAAGTTATTTTTTCTCTATAAATTGAATGAAGTGATTCAATCACAGGCTTCTCTTTTCAAGAACTCACAATGCTATTTGTCTAATGACTCATTCCTGTTAGCTTATCACGATAAAGTGAAATCAAGATCTCGCCTCGTCATAACGGTTTCTGGGGTATTGGTTACTTCAATAAAAGTCATCATAGGAGAGCTGTTTGACACTGTCTTTAAAAATATTCAGGACCGGTGTTTATAGCACTTCATACTTTCCCACTGAGACATTTATAATTCAAGCACTGGAGCAATGTGTTTATTGAGATTCTTAAGGTGAGATGAAATTAAGTATATTGCAATTTGTTTTTAATAAGTAAAATAAAACAAGTTTGTTTCAAACCTCCTCAGCCCAACAATATTCAGGGATAGAAAAGTCAGAAAATGATGATTCGTGTGTCTAAATTAGATAGAGATCTTCGCGTTATAAGGCCGGAGACTATTGGGACACATGCCACTCATGTAACTAAAAACAATATGAACCAAAAGAACACGACGTTTTACCTCATCTGATCTTTGCTCTCATTATTGCAAACACAACGCTGATTATCATAATTTAGGTAATAGTTCGATCAAATATTTTTTTAAAATGTGCAAACCTTGTATTTTATCAACCAGTTCTGTGCCCATACATCTTGTCATGACAACTCAAATATAAATCGTGATTTTTTCCAGTTATAAGCGTCAAAATGTAAGTCTTTTTTTAAATTTAATGACTTAACTTCAAACTCCCAGAAAACAATATGTTCGAAAGATGGGAGATACTTGAAAGATATATGTAAGGATTCACACAAGCTCGGATCGATGAAAAAATAAATCATTTCATAAAGACTAAAAAATGATAGGTTATTTCAATTTTACACTGTAATACCATGATGATTTCTTACAAATAATAGCTATTAACTTTAAAACAGCGCCTGTTTTGTAATTAAGGTTAGTGCCCGTCGTGCAGGGCCTACGTTTTTCTGACACCCTTATAAAAAATAAATCTGCTCCAAAAATGTCAGCCATCAATATAAAGGGAACTAACTGTTGTCATCTGAGGCAGACCGACCCCTTCCCCATGCCGTTTTCTAATCTGCTAAGGATACAATTAAGGCAACTTGTTTAATTCCGTTGCTGAAAGGATGCATAGAGCATGTTACATTTCCAGTGGTAAAGAATTTCAAGTAAATACACAGCATTGAAATTAATTAATTTCTACACACAAAAAAACAAAAAAACTACTCACCTATCATAAAACCAAAATGCTAAAGCCTTTCCTTTTACATTTTAAAAATATACATTGAAATATGTTTTATCGCAAAATACTGTATAGTGTCGATTAATATCAAAAGTGATGTTAGTAATCAAACATTTAAGTTGTATCTCATTATAATAGTTTGCTAATGACTGTTAACGTAATGATTTTATTGTGAAAAAAATAATAAAATGTTCAGATTAGCAACACCTAATAAATTATAATAATGAAGAGTCAACTTCGAGTGGGTTTCAAGAGAGTGGGATAAATTAATCGGCAAATATTTAGATTTTAAAAGAATGATGTCAATAGTTTTCAAACCTATTGTTCAAAAAATACATTAATATAACGTTTTATGAGTTATTGCAAAAGAGGACAATTAGGATTCTTGGTGCAAATAAAAAAAATTTAAACTCTCAATACATTTCCAAACAACAAAAGTTAAACCAAAAAACTGGATCCGACAGAAATTAAATCCATTAGATGTATTTTCAAGCAGGCATTAAATTTTTTCACGGTCGGTTTCCATGTTATATCTTATTTATAAGCGTCATAAATATGAGGCCCGATGAAATGCAAACATAATTAAAATTATAAATCCCTGAAATGTTGCCATTACTTGAAAAAGGAAGAAAGGGAGTCGAAAAATACCTTAAAACTGTTTTAAAATGTTCATTGATAGCCAATTACAGAACTTTTAATCTCTCAGGTTCACAAAAATCATCCTTTAAATTTTATGGGTTTTAATTTATATTTTAACAGGAATTTTAAGGCTTGAAAGTGTCAGTAGACATAAAAGTTCTTGAGTTTGGAAACCAAAATGATTATCTTTTATATCTTGCCTTGTATCAATCTCTTACTCCCTGCTTAAATGCGACGTTAATTACGTTCTTTGATGTGATTTAAAACAATGTTAAGAAAATAACATACAAATAATAATTAAATATCCATTCATATCATAATAATCAAATAAATGACAGTACGTTACACATAAACTACGTTAATAATCAAAAGAAATGTTTCATTAATTTTGTAAATACGCTTTACACTTGGCACGTGTGCAATCTGTGTAATAAAATTTAAAAAGACAAATTTTACAAAGATTTTTTATTTGTTAAATTTTTGGAAAGAAATACGAAAGTCGAAATGTTATTTACTGAATTAAAGTTTTTATTATTTTTTTTTTTTTAATTATATATTTTTTTCAAATAGTGGTTTTGAATTATTAGATCCGTGAAATTTGGCTAAACTTTCCAAGCAGAGATAAAGATTTGCTTACTACTGTCAACACTTAACGGCTCTTCATGTAGACCTGAACCAAAGATTTCAAGACATTCTTCGCTTGGACGTTCCCCACCGGCAGTTGAACACTTTAGCGCGTGGACAAACTTAGAACCCAAACACAGATAAATCCATC
The DNA here is from genome assembly GCA_002072015.1 of Radix auricularia. Lineage (NCBI taxonomy): Eukaryota > Metazoa > Mollusca > Gastropoda > Lymnaeidae > Radix > Radix auricularia. The sequence goes on along the minus strand of MUZC01000998.1, from coordinate 712,343 downwards.
TTAATACATGAGTAGCGTATTGAAATATCCACACATGAGGAACTTAACCAATGTTTGAACGATGATCCACAAAATCTGGTTACAAAAACAATTTTATATCCCGAATTATGGGTTATTGTACAGAATTTGTCGACTTTTTTCCATCTTCTTATTTGGTCGAGCAAGGATTCAGTGACTGCATGAACCTAATAACAAAAAATAGACACCGGTTAATATTTACAAACATTGAGTCGGATATAAAGAAACTCATACAATCTTATCACGTCCATCCATGTTATTAACTGTTTTACATTTTTATTTTTTTTAAAAGTTACAAATTAAATAAAATTATATTTCTTCAACAAAATTGTGCTTTTTTGATATGTTTGTGCTATGTATTTATCTAGCTATTTTATTTGGTGGTACGTGGGCGAGTTTTGACTATTAATAGGGGTCAATGGGTCAAAAAGTCAAGGAACCCCTGGCATACACGAACACATACACACACAACATTTTAAGTGCCTTTTAAGTTGCTCACGCTGCCAGGGCTGTCAATTAATTCCTGGCAAAACATTTCCCGGATGCAGTATTTTGAAATTTACTTGAACAAGCATTTAAGTATAAAAGTTTTTAATAATGAGATTTGTCTTTTTTTTCATATATTGATACACATATTAGGCAATACTTAAAGGTGATAATAGATTTTGTCGGGGAAAAAAATAATTTTACTCCCTCGCTTATTCTTCAATAGTACGTTGACGTATCATTATTCTGTTCATGTTTATGGAGATGGTATGTATTTACTTTTGAGATTAATAATTCAAACAGTTTAGCGAACAAAAGTAAATGTCTAAAATATCATCTTTCCGCTGTCTATTTTCATTGTCAGTGACATTACAAAATACAAATATTTCAAAGTAAATTTCTATAATTAATTCATACGGCCCTTATCTTCATATAACAGTATTTACAGTGTGTGGCAAGAAAGGTGAAATCTCAGCTACGAAAATTAAACATTTCTTTTATTCCATTAATTCTGAGTTTACGTGTCTGACCGGAAATTGCAGCCAGGTGAACATTTGAATGAACCGTACATAAGGAATGGCTATGTCTTGACCAGTGGTCACTATGGGGCCCAGGTCATGTCACCCGTCTGTAAACAGGAAGCTAGCCCGTTCTTTTGAGGCTCCTGGGATCTTTTTCTCGTTTCCGTTTTCTGGAAGAGAATATTGATTCGAGTTCGTCCTCATAATTTAAGATATAGGGTCAAATAAAAAGTAACTGTGTGGCTGTTACGAAATTCGGGAAGGGAGTCTTATAATGGGTTGTGGCAGTAAAACGAAAATTTGACTCGCAAGGCACGAACAAATTTATTGATTGATTACGTTGATACCAGACTTTTAGATTAACTAGATACAGTTAGGAACTGTTTAATGTACTCGGTTATCCTCAAATTCAACTATATTTATGATTAAGGGATAAAAACATTTACAAGAAATTAAACTGCATTTAAAATAGTTTATAAAATCGACAGTGCTAAAACCGAGTTTATTTGTCATTATCAGCAATGGACATTGCTTAATGAGTTAAAAATAAATTAATGTCATTGTTTACCCCCACGTGTCACTGGAGTTCAGTCCAACCATCATGTGACCATCCATCCCCCCCCCCATTTTACAGCAGTAACGTTCAATTTATAAATATTTGTCGCAGGGTGGATATTATTTTGAACATTATCAATGCTTTCAATTCTGTCTCATAATAAGGGATTTATAGTCAAAACGTTGTTTTTAAGGGTTGTTAAATTAAATCCCTTATATTAATTTCACCGTCTTATTATTGTGATCTCTAGATCGGGTGGTCGGAAAAACAAAATTAAAAAATTACCCATTTACCGTGATTCTACAGAGCTGAAATTTTGCAAATACACTTGTGTAACCTAACGATGCATGGTAGCGAAATTTCAGATCGATCTAAAGTACCGTAATTAAATGAATGATTTTTTAGTTTATCTCTTTGTATCTCAATCAAACCTCCACTGTTCACTGCATTTCACTCCAGCCATCAATAACCCCATCCCTGTGTTTTACAGCAAGGGTAGTTCACTCACGTTCAGTCTGCAAATGTTTGTCGCATGTTGCGTATTATATTGAACATAATCATTACTTTTATTTCTGTCTCATATGTAAGGGATTTATATTCAAAAACTTTGTTTTTTACGGGTTATTTAATTTTATTATGTCATTAACTGCTTTTATGTTTTGGGCGCGCGGCGGAAAGAATAAGCTTTGGTGTGTTGTAGGGTGAGGAAGAAGCTTAGTCTGAATACTTACGTTATTTTGGTTGTTCTCTGGTACTTTCATTGATTGATTTTGTTGTTGTGATCAAAGATAAAATGTTTTATGCAAAATCTGGTTTAGCAAAAAACGTGTTACATCAAGTGACTTGTGCAAGAATGTCATCCACTTGCACTTCTTCAAATCCATTAAAAAAATCATTGTGACCCAAATACTGCAGGTTTCCTTGGACTTCTCATTAGGTGTTATCCAAATGTCTTGTAAATATAAAATTGTGGCCTCCATTAACTCACAAGCAAGTGATGTTTCTATAACAACAAACTGATGAGTGAATAACGTGCTCTCCATGTTATATCTGCAATTGACACCATGTAGTCGAACCCTTTTTTTTTGTTTTGTTAGTTTGTGTTTAATAAATTAGAAATGCTTAAGAAAATAGATTTTTTAAATTTAAAAAATCGTAGCTTTGAACGTTTTCACTCATTTATTTAATATACATCACACATCTAGAGCGTTTATAGTTCTGATAATTATTATTGTTATTAACCAACTACTGGCACTCAGTTAAGCAATGGTAAAAAAAAATATATTCTGACTTAAATCTGAGATAATATCCTTTCTTTACATTTAATTGGAATTTTTAAAATATAAAACTCTCTTATAATGGTTTTAGCGGTAGAAATGTTAAGAATAATCAGTTATCAATTGTAATGTTGCAATTTTTCAACCGGTGCCTTCCACTTTGACATCCAAACTGGGTGACGCGATACAAGCAGAAGGCACTTGAAAACCTGTAAACCAATGCGAACAAAATAAAATACGATAACACAAGGTGGCATTTCGATCAAAAAGACAGTAAAGACAGTCGTTTTCAAGAACTCAGTAAAAGTTGAAGACGACTCAAATATTTTCAAAGTTGATAATTGTGTATTTTCTTGTATTTTTAAAAAAAAAAATTACGTAGGATAGAGAGAGCTGTGTTTAAATTCACACCTATTTTCAAGCTTCTGCTATAACGAACCTGTCACCAGCCTTATGTTTCGCTTTACATTAACAAGGGGGTCAAAATCCCCTAGCGGTCTATACAAGGCCCATGCTTAAATTTTAACTGGCAGGCGGCCTCACCTTAAATATTAAAATAATTGACCTATTATTTTTCGTAACAAAATTATATTTATATGAAAATGCCACATTTTCTGCAGTTTTAAGAACGTCATATAGAGTCTAATGGTGAAAATCGATGACGTTTTATTTTTTACCAGCTACTTTACCTTCACAGTCTTTTAATGACAAACAAGGGGAAAGATGTATTTACTTCTGTTTATTCTGCTGTCAGTGACATTAAAGTACGATGGCAATATATTTCTGTAATTATTACTGGTGTGCCTTAGCCGTGACTGGTAAGCATTGTCTAGCACAACTTGTCAGTAACAACGTCTGCGAAGAGGGTTGCAAAGCTTTTAAAACATCCTTGTATCATTCACCGACATGTTCTTTGTGCCAAACATCTTAGATGTTATCATGTCATTAAGCCAGTATTAAAAGCTATAAACTCTTATTTGCTCTACAGCCCTGCTTCATCGCCATTTACACCAGTTTTCTTATTCACACTTAAGGAAGAATACGAAGATGTTGTGTATCTCAATATTGTATGATTACTCAGTCGGGAAATATCACTTCGGTGCAACTACACACTTAAAATAAGAAACTATTGTGCTATACATGTATTATAAGAGACTAATAGAACTATCTGACCCTGCTCTGCTGGTAGATTTTGCAAATTTAGTTGATGTGACATGAAATCTAAACCTTCTTGTCACAAGTCTACAAGGGCACACAATGCAGTGGTAAGAAAATTATATTCACAAAGCAAGGCCTTTTGTGGAAAAAGCCTAAACTTTTACATAGGCAAATGTCTCAAATGCAGCCTAATGACATACATTAACTCATAACAGGAAATAATGACAAGTTTTCAAAAAAAAGAAATTTCTATGAGGCACCAGCTTCTTGCAGATATCATATTCCTGGCTGATGAACTGCAAAAGTGCTTTCAGGACTTTGAAACTATTGAAAAGTTATTTGTTTCTCCTTCCCCTAAATCTGAGGACCCTGAAGATCTGCAACTGGAGCTCATTGACTGGCAAAGTGCTACTAAATGCATGTCATCTGGCAAAGTGCTACTAAATATCATCTGGCAAAGTGCTACTAAATGTCATCTGGCAAAGTGCTACTAAATGTCATAGCAGACAACCAAAGCTTTCTCTCATTGACTTTTACCGTCAGTTGCATAAAGATATTTCAGATTCCAAGAGATTCGAACATTTGCCAAGTAAATTATCACTCCGTATGCTTTATTTATTATTTATGAATTTTAACAAGAGCCGCGTGAGGACGAGACTAAGTGACTCTCACCTGCGTGATATACGAATCTAAACCATTGGTCTGACCTCGCCTATTTGCTGCCTTCAAGATCACAGTTTCACCCTTTACAGTAACATTTTGCAATATAAACTTCTCAACTTATTTAATGTTTGTGTATTATCTACATCCGGCCCCCCGCATATCATTGCTTCATGAAATATTGCCCACCATGCTAAAATAAGGACGCCTCTAACATAAACAGCGATTTGAGTTATTCCTTTTTTTCTCAGAATGGACGAGAGAGCTCGCTCATCATTTAAACAAATGAACATAATTTCCATTGTTAAGCGATCGGTTTTTTAAGTTAATCGTGGCATGAAGAGCCTAATCTTGACAAACTAGATGAAGAGTCTGAAATTAGCAACAAAGTGACTTTATCTTAACATATACCACATTTACTACACATGCAACTAGTATTTCATGCTATTATACTATTGAATCTATAGTTATGATCCGGGATTCGGGCTGGAGAGCGACTGTTAAAACAGCGACTGTCATAAGGCGACTTCACAAGGGTGACGTAATCAGATTAACGACTTTCAAAATGGCGATTGTCTGAATGGTGACCGCATTACAACAGCGACTGTTACGATAACCAGTTTTTTTTCTTTTACTTGTGATTATGTTTTAAAAAAACTTGCAGTGCCCTACAATGGAGCATATAAAATCAAGAATAGGAAATGACATGATAAGCCATAAAGGTTTTTTTTGTACGGGAGGGACAAAACAAAATTAAATATAGCTAGATGCGACCCACGCCGCAGACTTGCTCATAGATAGTGCAAATAAAGAGAAGGGGTAAAAAGGACACAAACTACACCACAAAAATATTAAAACAACTCGATTGAACCTTGGGGGGGGGGGGAGAACTGCTGACCCATTGCTGGTCTGGAAACATGTGCACTGCTGTTAGCTACTTGCCCCCCTCCCCCACCCTGTACTACCCTAGCTTGCCAACAATAATCTATGATTGGACGACCCTGGCGAGGGTTTTTCGTCAAGATTATTTGCACTCGTCTTGTGCTTGATCTGGTTATATATTAACATATAGTGGATTGAAGTTCTTCTGCGGAATCCGTTCGTTCATTGGAGTATGTTTTGAAATGTGGTTGTACTTGTTTATCAGGATAGTGGCAAGGTGGTGTCCAATCAGTGTGATAAGGTGGCTGTGAAATTTGTGTGGACATACCAACGTTGTCAATAGATGGCTCCAGAGAGTCAGCACGTATGAGAGGCAAGTGAACTTCGTAATGGCCATGATCGGAAAGACCGCTGAAGAGCAGATATATAGACAAATGTTGACCAGGATTATAAACTCGAAGAAGTAAGTGATGATATTGGCTGGAAGTATTTCGGACATCGCGATAATTTCGGCTTCACCACCATATACTCCTAAAGCATTCATGTACTGAACGTATTGTTGAGGAGAGTGTATGACTATTTCTCCGTTACCAAGAACAACGGAAATCACGTCGCCAATGTTGAGAATCAAAGTTTACAGCCATGTTGCGAAGTCGTGTTCAAAAAGAAAGGGGGAAAAGAATAGACAAAAATATAAACATTTTTAAAAATTAACAAAAATAATGTCTTAGCTGTGGCTTGAATCCAGGACCTTCGGCGTGTTAGACGGATGTAATAACCAGTACACTAGGAAATACATTGTTGGTATCTTTGACTCCCCCCCCCCCACTTTTCCGGCAACCTACTTTGCATGCCAACTGTAAACTAATTTTCGGTAGTCATCCATTAATCTTGCTAGCACATGCTCGTTTAGGTTAAATGTATGTTTTTGTGTTTTCAGCTGTTGCCAGTTGTTTTATCTCTGAAACTTATATCTTAAATAGCTAAGTCAGTTGGGATCGCCGGTCAGAAAGAAACCATACTACGAGCTCATAGTTAGTCCATATTTAAATACGGACTATCAAGGTTAATCAATCCCCGCTGCAACAATATTGCGTATTACATGTGTAGATTAAATTAAAGCAAGATCTAATTTTGGGTAAACAAAACCAGACAGACCAACCCCTACACCCCGAAGAAATAAAGGTGTTTCTCAAAAGCAGTGCCGCATAAATATGTTCCGAGCTGAAATTAAATCACCCAAAAAGCGATGCATTCTTTAAAACTACCCCGCCAATCTCAAAACATCATTTTCAGTCTAAGGACGGGCCACAAAAAACTTTGGCAGCAAATGTTCCACAAATTTTGAATTGGAGAAAGCGAGCTGGGGCCATGCGGGACAGCTGCAGAAAATGCGGAACATGTGCTGCAAAACTGCCTTCTGTACCACCATACCCAAACAACCATTTGGCCCCAGGATGCTACCCTCGACGATAAACTACATGGTGGACTGAACTAATTGATAGCCACAGCACAGATATAGGGCTTGTGGTCTAAATCCTCCTTCAAATAAATTTTGAGAATGCAGAAGAAGAAGAAGATTTGGGGTTTATTACTCTTTATAATTCTAAGTAGTTTTATAAGAATGATATTATATTCTTAAAAACACCACTAACAATGCTAACAATCAAATATTCACATTTGTAGCATAAAAATGATTATCCTATAATCAAAACCATGTCATTTGAGAGCTTTGGAGTGGTTTCGGCGACTTCTATAAGTATTTGAATTGGATAGACTAGTTATCGGTTTAATTTATTATTAGTAAATGGAAAACATGTAAACAATCTAATTTAGAAATACAACAGAGAGAAAACTTAATACAACCCTCAGATATACATAAGGATAAAAACACCCTTCTTATTCCGTATGCAAGAACAAATATAAGTTTTCTTTCTTCCCATCCGGAATTCGGGCGTGGATGGGTTGCCTGAGGGTACCAGGAAAGCCAACACTTGATCATCATTTAAAACAATAATAAGAGTGCAGGACTAGACACAAACCATAGATAAACGTAGGACGCAATAATCTTCTGTATAGAAGGAGCGTCGCTAATAGATAAGATAAGATGAGAATGGCTGTCTGTTGGTTGAAGTAGGCCGAAGTGAGGAGACAGTTTTTCTGAATAGTTACAGTAATATCCGAGAAGTTTACAGACAGTTCAAAAATTTGATAAGTGAACTTGATGGAGGAGTGGAAAGTACAAAGTGGATGAATGTGTCCAGTTCACTTCTCTCCACATGAGTCACCCCGATTCCGTCATCTGTGTACCGCTTATAGAATTCGGGGAGGCGACCAGTGTATTCTTGTTCCACTGTGTGCTCGAAATGGCCCATGAACAAGCAAGCATAGCTTGGTACCATTTTGGTCTCAATAGCAACCCCACTGATTTGGTCAAAGAACTGGCCATTAAGCTTACTTACTAAAATGATCAATACTGCATGTTTTAAAATTATTACTTGTGTTAACATAAAAGGAATATCTAGTTCGTTGTATAATATCGTTCAAAACATTTTAGTTTTTTCTACTCATCTATTGTATCAAAAAAAATTACGATAATTTAAATTCAAATTATAAACATTTCTATTGTTTTTAATCCTCTCAGACATCTAAGCAAGCATCTCGTAATAAATCACTTTTATAACAAACACTTTTTAATAATTTGGGAAAGGGGTGGGAGTAATTTATTTTTAATCGGATGGTTGAAAGAAAAGACGTGAGGTGGGATGGAGATATTGGTGTTAACTTAAGGGGAGAGAATCCTGCCCGTTATCCTAACCAAGCGTTTCTAGCACATGATTCAATTTCTCGCTAGCGTTCCTGTCTAAATTTTTTACGAGCGAACAGCTTGTCACGCACATTTCGTCACACTAGGCCCGTCCATACAACTGCGAGCCAACACGTTGTTTAGAACTTTGCAGGATAAACATCATACATTTACAAGAAGGGAATTAAACGCGTTAAAACTGCATTGAAAACGATGGCGTCAAAGTGTGCACACCGTTATAGAGCGTTAACACGTACATATTTATGAAGAGAATTATTTATGTCTTTTTATTAATTTAAGACTGTAACATTTTAGAACAAAGCTTATAAACTCACGCACCAGAGGGGGGAGGGGGTGTAAGAAAGTGTGACAGTGGGTGTCCGGCCATGTGTGACGTCACGGTGTTTAATGTTAAATCTTTTTGTTAATAAAAATATATTTATGAACGAAAGTGTGAGTACTTTAGGGGTAAGGGGGGGGGGGTCCTGAGATTTGTGACAGGGGGAAGGGGGGAATTAAAAACGGTCAAAAATAGCTTGACGTACTTTATGGACGGCCCCTTTGATAATTTTCTTTTAGGAGACTACAATGCAGGCCCTAAGTAGATCAACAGAAGTCCTTTTAGCCTCCCTCCAACCCTTAACCCATTTATCACAATTGGTAATTTAACAAAATTATGGTGAATAAAATCCACTTTTTAAAAGTTCATCAAATGAGATGTATTTTCAATGGAAAAGTATATATTTGATCAGATTTATAGCCCCATCAACTCCACTAAAAATATAGTGATCTACATAGGAGTATTAGCATTAGAAACCAAGTTAATAATACACAAGTAAAAAGATACATTAATTTTTTAATCATTTTTTTTATTAATCAACATCAGCTACTACTACAACAAAAGAAGAGTATGTAGTGATTGAATAACATACAAATTATGACATTGACAAAGTATCATTCATTTTGAAAAGCTGCACTTTAGCACAAACTTACACCTGAAATAAAATATAATATTAAGTTGTTCAATATTTTTAAAAATCCTTTTCACTGAGAAGATAATAAGTTTTTACTGGTCCCTAAAAGCTAAGCCACACAACTGTCTCTCAATCATTTGCCTCACTGTATACTACAAAAGTTTATACGCAACACAATATTCACAGATAAATCACTCCTAAATTTATTATTTGCCCTATTTTATCCTGAAAGCATATTTTCCAAAGTTACATGCATTTAAAAAATATTTTATAAACTGATATTTTACCACTTTAAATGAAAGTATGCACACAAAAACTCTAAACAATTCTTCTTTAAATTTGAAATCCTTTATGAGATTGCTTGATTTGTTAAGTTTTTCTGAAAATTTAAGTTCAATTTAATTAGTTGAAGCAAAACAAGTAAGGATTATATGAGTGTGATTCATCTCATTGCTTTTAGAGCCATTGACATAGCTTGCAATAACTCTAACTCTTTTTAGCAAGGAAAAGGAAAATATTTCTTAAATGTTTAATATTTAATTCTGGTAAAAGAAAATTTTAACGTACTATATTATGAGCAAAAAAAAATAAATAAAGAATGTTGTTATGTTATTTCGGTCTCATGAAGTCTCCAAGTTTCAGATAATTAAATAAGCTTTTTCTCTATACCTAATATCTAGGAATCAAGAAATTTAGTCAGTTTTTTTATGCTGATCCTTCTTTCTGTTATTTAGCAGCAAATATTCTTCTAAAATTAGAGAGGAGAAAAATAAATAAAAAAATAAAGCCCTATCATGCATTCTCTTGCAGCTGTCTCAATAACAAACGTCTCTGTTTCTCTAGTTCTCCTTCACTCATCTCACTATCAGAGCTCTCCCACTGGCTAGCTGATGTGTGCTAAGAAAGAGAAAAGTTATGCCTAAAGCTGGTTTACAGACAGTCTACTAACTTCAGGATGGTGGAGATAATATTAAACAAAATTAAAACTATAAATAGGCAAATACACTGGTTCAACTAGAAGTCAATAATAGGAAATTTTAAATTAATTTTTATAAGTTTTAACATCTTATTAAAACACATCACTATTTGGATAGAAAAAATGTGTAATTTATTCAATTCTCCAATTTGGCAAAAGAGAATATTAAATATATTGAGTTTGTTTGGAGACTTTTCATTCATCATACTTTTAAAATAAATACCCTATAATACCATTACAATCAAACATTAATGAAATTACTTGCATAACACTTTGAAAGATCAATTATTTCAAATTTAACAGTTTTTAAAAAGGGCATTTGAATGCCTTAAAAAAATTAAAGTGCATGAGCACAAAGAAAATAATGAAACAAGCATATAAACATTTTTAGCAACTTTTATTTAAAACTGAGTTTCTACACAGGTGTAAAAGGCACAGTAATATTTCATAGTATTTCATTAAATAGTGACAATTAAAAATAAATGCATTGGTGTACATACTTGAAATAATATATGATGCATGAATTTAAGACGAAATCAACAATAGTAGATAACTAAATAAAAATTGTGTAATTGTACAATTTGAATTGCAATATGCAAACTAGAAACATTTCTTGTTTTATTACAAATGGCTTTCAAAACAGATCTTATAGTTTCTTGTGTAACGTGAATACTCCCTACATTAAGATGACATGAGTAACAAATCTTATTTCAATTTCAGGAGAAAGCCATGCTTATCAAGGATCATGCTAAAATATTTACCTTCGAACCTCTTTCTTTATCTCTTTTTGATATTTGTTCAGGAGAATCTCTTCTCTTCCTAGGGGGCTTGGAGGAGCTTCTGCGATCTCTCTCACCATCAGAAATATCTGATCTCGAGGCCTATGATATTTGATTAAATGAACAAGACTTTAAAAATACTTAGCTTTTTTTTCTTTCTAACAATCTATCCAGTATTTTAAATTAATTTAGAATGAATGAACTATTATGAATATATTTTACAGCTAAAGTACTTAAATTGAAAAAAAGCCTAAAAAACTTAAAATATATCTCTTAGTGCTTACCGATCTTGAAGTATGTTTCTTTTTCTTTGATCTTTTTTTATGTTTTTTTGAACCCCTGTCATCATCATCTAAAAAGAATAAATATTGCTGCTTTACTTTTTTAAAGATATAATTAAATTTATTCATCTATTAAAATCTAATATTACAGTTAAGCTTAAATAGAGCAAAATTTACCACGAGATCTTCCAGATTCTGATCCTTGGCTTGGTGACCGAGAAGCAGAATAACGCTTTTTCTTTTTTGATGATCTGTGACGTCCATCTTCTTCTGATTCGGACTAAAAGAAATTTTAAAAATGAAGCAATAAAATGAAACAAATTTGTATAAATGAAATTAAAATAAAAATTTAGGAATATCATTACTTATAAGGTTTTGCAAATAATTAGCTAAAGGCTTTACCGAGTGTGATCGAGATCTTGATCTCCTTGACTTATGTTTCTTGGATTTTTTTTTCTTTGGATGGTAGTGAGAGCAAGTTTCCTCAATGGCTATCAGATGCTCCTTGAAAAGTCGAATTCTCTCTGCTTCAAGTGTAATGTTTTCAAATGATTGGTCATGTTCTATTTTAGGTCGAATCTGAAAACAAATGCATAGACATTTTGAAAAATAATTATCTTTATATTGAAAAAGCAAAAGGGAACATGGTAGCCAAAATTGCTTACAATTAATTTAATGTAAGAGTTTTCTCAACAACGGAAAGGTTGTTAAAATAAGCAATTAAAAATAAAGCTAAAATTTGTAGACTTACATCATCCCATTTAGTGTCTAAATCTATATTATGTTTAGCCAATAAAGTCTTAAATGCAGATTCTAGTTTCTTGAGCTGCAGAAAAATAACATTGAAATATTTTTATTCAAATTATTAAAAAAAAAGTCCTTGAACTAGTAATTAGCTTACAAAGAAGGGCTAGGTGACAGTTTTGATGAAACTAAAATGCAAAACAATAACTGTTACACAAAGCAATCTATGGACAACATTTTATCCAGATTTATTTTAAAAGTCCTTTAACTCTTAACGTCGCATAAGGGTTTTCTATAAACTTCCGCCTCATTACCTTAAGGATTTCCAGTATTACGATCAACTGATTATGAAATAAAAAAATTTGCGTAAAATCTATTTATAATATTATTGTCATACTGACTTTATTTTTTAGGCTAAGAATGGTTATTTTACGCATCCAAAAGACCGTACTGAGTTTAAAACAATATTTACGTGTAGTTTAGTACTATTATTTTAGTAATATAGTATAGCGAAAACGTATCTTTGGAAAAAAAAAAGTTAAAATACCAAAAAACATCGCGAATCGAGCGATAACACTAGCACGGGCAACGGCCGCCATTGCAGGAAGTCGAATACATCATTTTTCAAGCATTGAAGAGTTTTTACTTTCCGAGATCTCTCAGCAAGAGTGGTATCTAGGGACGCTTTAGGGCGCTTTAAGGATAGCAGGCGGAGACGCATTACAATGCTTTGCGACTTTAAGAGTTAATATTGGGCCATAAATTATTTTTAAAGTTTAGAAACATTATAGACAAGATTAAAGAAAACTAAACAAACCCTTCTGGCTTCCTCTTTTAGTCTCTCTTTCTCTCTTGCCTCAGCCTTTTCTAACAACTAGATATAGATGGAACAAATTATTTTAAAAATATATAATAAATTTAAAAATTATTTTACAAAAGGTGAAAGATGATGATAATTATAAAAAAATAATAGTTTATCACAATGTCACTATCTAAGGGAAACATTTGCTGATTTAAGTTTTCAATGATGATGTACAAATTTTCTTTAAAAAGGTACTTAATAATATATTTTTAAAAAATGAATTTCTCATTTAACATCAAATTAATTGAAAACTACAGCAAGGTCTAAAATTTGACTTTCCATTAACTCACACTATTATAGGTAAGTTTTATGTTTCCACTATCCAGATTAGCTGATCGCCTATCACTCAAGATAGCATTACTGAAACTTTCATATGTTGTTGAAATTTCAATGTAGAAGCCCTTGTCCTGAATACAAAATATAAAATTATAATAATAAAAAATTTTAAGAGAATATGTTGACATTTACAAAATATAAAATATTAATCTGCTTAAAATGTCTTTTATTCCTTAAATTAACATTTTTATACCTTAAGGATTTCTTTTACAATTTTCTTTTCATCATGAAACCTAGACTTAAGATCCTCCACATAAAATTTGAACAAATCTAAAGGAGTAGAGCCTGGTTGACCCAGCATATTCCCAAATCTCATGTCCTGGCTGATGATTGGGAAAAGATCCATCCAAAGAGACATAGAGTTCAGCTTGCCTTGATGGTGAAGTTCATCCAGCAATACCTAAATTAAAACTTACAAATTAGGATGTTTTTTAAATATATACTTTCATTTATAATAGATTTTTCTAATAGATATTAGCAGAAGCTAGTTATTTAATATAACATGAAAATTGTGTTTCAAAAATAAATTTATATAATTAATATATTAAAATTATTATTTAATATTCCCAGTAAAAACAATTTTTGCATTGTGGGGCTATTTTCCCCATATTAAAATATTAATTCTTCAAATCTTTCTTGGAAGAGCATACTGGCTAATAGGTTAAGATCTCTTGAAAAAGTAAAAACTACAAAACCTCCTACACATTTCAAGTATTAGCTTACAATAAAACTTTCTCTGTTTTTTCTCTGGTTCCTCTTTATTCTTCTCCTCTCTCTTTCTTTTTCATCATCATTCTCTTGCTCCAACATTCGAATATGTTCTTCAAAACAGACAAGAGCATCTTCCTTGTCCATATCTAAAAATAAAATTATGAAAACCTTTTTACTTCTCAATCTTTTTTTTCTGCACTATTTAATTTTTAAACAAAAAAAAATTATTACAATGGGATAGTTCTGTTCAAGCAATGAAGTTATTTTAACTGGCCAGGTAAATAAATTTTTATTCATGCGAGTACAAATAAAAACATTGTTGGATTACTTTGAAAAATGACTCCACTTTGTAGAATACTAATAATAAGAAGCAAATCTTGAAAATAATTTAGACCTGAATTGTAGGTAAAAATATTTTTCAAATACAGTCGAAACCGCTTAAGTCGACGGCGTTGGGGTATGAAAAATGGCATCAACATAACCGATGATTGAGTTAAAGCGAAAACCAATATGGCGGCAAAATATTAACATGCGCTTGAAATTTCTTTATGTACGTGTTGTGCGTTAATTAGTGATGGGACGATTAATCAGAATCGTATCGGAATATCGG
>MUZC01000998.1:677093-697290 GCA_002072015.1 Radix auricularia | reverse complement strand
TTTTTTTTAAACACAACAGCATTGCCGTTATTTGTTTGATGAAGCTATCGGCATGCTATAAAATTGTACATACATGTTTGCTAACAACAAAAGGTATATGTGCACCAACTGACAGCAGAAATTTACAAATTTAAAATAAAAACCAACGTCGATTATCGATAAAAACTTTTATTATTCTCCAACACATCTCTGAAACTGGCGATTTAAGTTAGCAACATAGGTCTCAACGCAAGTGGGCTGTGACGTCACCAGCACACATCGCAAGCTGATATTTTTTCGTGGCCTTGATGGCCATTTCCATAGTACCAGAAGCAACACAGCGCTGAGAGCAAAACGCAAGTGGGCTGTGACGTCACCAGCAGACCCTGGTGAGACAGAAATCATAGCTAACATTTTCAAAAGCTGGCGATTGGTCATGGGGATCGAGATAACGATGTTAAGTGGCAAATTTGACCCTTTTTTGTGCTCATGTTATGAGGTTTCGGCGACTTAAAAAAATCGAATTAAACGACGAGAAAATGCTAAGACAAAGAGAGAATTTGGCGGTTCCAATAAAAAACGTCGACATAATAGGGTGGTCGAGCTAAGCGAGCTCGAGGTAAGTGGGTTCCACTGTACTTACTTTCTAAATCTGGATCCTCAGTAAATCTTGGATTATCTAGTAACATTTGTTGAGCCTCCGACCAAGTAGTCGTATGAGTAAGATTAGGCATGCTGTCCAGAATCTCAGAAAACACTTTGATATTTCGTTTGCGTAAGACTTTAGCTTCTTCCTGGAAACCCCGTTTAAAAGACTACTTAGTTGGAAATGACATGTAGTTTGTGTTTGTTACGAAAATATATTTAAGAATCAGCAATAAAAATTATTTAAAGAGAAATACAAAAAATTTATGTTATATGTCACAATTTCAAATTTTAATAGAAAAAAAAATTAAATTTAGTGTATAAAAATAAATACTTTTTCTCTTTTTGCAATAAGGTGCACCACATCATCAAATAAATCTCGCCTGTCTCTTTCAGAAACATTTTTCCAGACTTCTTCTTCACCAAAAATAGTGTCAGCTTTCCTGAAATCATCTTAAAAGTTTATATTGCTGCCATATCATAACTTAATTCTGCAAGATGTAAAATATTAATTTCTCATTTTAAAAAACAAATTTAACCAAGCACTTTTTATTATAGATATTTTTTATTTTGCTATTGCCAAAGAAGCAACAATTTCTATAAATCCTAAAACAAATTAAGCTAATGTCGCTGAAGAATTTAATAATTTTTGCATGTTGCTCATTTCAGAAAGGCTTGAAAACAAATTTCTAAAAATTATTCATGTATGTAAAAATAAAGCAATAAAATATAATAATTCTTTTTTTTTAACTTACCAGTATTTGATGGAAGAATTCATTTTTTCACTATTCATTAAAAATTGCTCCAAATCTTCTTTAGCTTGTTTAGCCCGCAACCGCTGTTCTTCCTAAGGCAATAAATTTTAAGAAAATATTACAGCTCTCTATCAATCATAGACTGAAAAATGATCATGTATATACATTATTGAAATAAATATTTTAGATAGCCAATACAGCTATCTTGTTTTTATAATTTGTTAAACAAAATGTTTACCCATTTAATAATAATAATAATAAAATGATAATTTAGCTGTATCCCAGCAGGGAGCCGGGCTCACAGCGCTTTACATGGAGATAACAGCACATATATCAATTAAATAAACATGCATATCATACCAACTACATAAATGACAAGACGTTATACATCAGCTACGTTAATCATTAAAAGAAATGTTTCGTTAATTTTGAAAATAAATTTTTAAAAGATGTGTCTTGAGTGCAGTCTTGAAGGACTTAGTAGTTGAAATATTACGGATGTATAATGGTAGAGAATTCCATTGTTTGGCCACACAAAAAGAAAATGACCTTTCAAGAAATGTTTTAGTGCCTGTCTTAGGAACACAGAGAATGCGTGTGTCTACAGAAGAGCGTAGCTGACGACTTGATGAGTAGACCGACAAAAGTTCAGCAAGATAGGAAGGGCATGAGTCAGAAAAAAAGTTGTGACACAGAACGGCCAGTTTGTAATCAATTCGAGCTTGCATGGGTAGCAAATGAAGTGAGTAAAGAAGTGGAGTAACATGGTCATGTTTTTGCCTTTAGAACTAATCTGACAGCTTAATTTTGAACTCTCTGTAGTTTTTCAATGCATTGTTTTGTTGCACCTAACAGAAGAGAATTCCAGTAATCAATACGAGCTAGAACAAGGGCACAGACTAGAGTAATGACGGATTGAACTGATCTGATGAATGGCAGTATAGGCAGAGCGACAGATTTGATTGATGAAGTTGTTGGTAGACATCAGAAATAATGTAGCCAAGATTCCTAGTCGGTGTTTTGAACAGTATATTAGAACTAGCCCCCTGAATAGAATTCGGAAGAGTCAAAGTACCTCGAGATTTATTGTTACAGAATAGCAGTGCTTCTGTCTTATTGTCATTCAGTTTGAGCTTGCTTAAAGTCATCCAAGACTTTACCTCACCAATTGGACATTGAAGTCAATATCAGAGGGATCAGTGTGAGTGTAAAGTTTACCTTTTCTTCTTTAGCTCTCTGGGTCTTGTATTCATTAAAAGCTTGTTTCTTTTCATTGAGATGCTTTAATGCACCATATCGAGCATCATTTATAATCAACTTCATAGCACTTTCCCAGCTTGCAGTTGAAGGCACTTCCTAGTAAATATTTATTTAAAATTTCAAACTTAAAAATGCCAAAAATGAAAAAAAAAATTGTTTTTTTATTTTCTATTTCTAAACTGGCAAAATGTTATTTAAGGACATTCACATTATGGTTGCGTTAGTAAAAAATATATATCTTTGGTGTCAGTAAACTTATTTATATGAAATTTTGAAAAAGCAAATTAAAGAGAAAATAATCCAGATTCATTTTAATTTTATTTGAGGAATCTACAATTTAATCCAAGAATAAATAGACGTTTTTAGTTTTAATGCTTCCTCTGATTCAATAATAAATATTTTTAAAAATGCAATCTCTTTCTTCTCAGTCAAAAATTTTAAAATATTAATAACATAACACTAATGCTAAACAAATTAAAACTCATTTTTCTTCAGCTTCAGTGGCAGATGAATTCCAAGAAAGCCTTACTATCATTGTGATGATTCCATAAGAAGCACTTTCAGAAAAAAAAAATTTTTGTTATCGCGTAACCACAGTCTTGAAAACTTTCTAAGGCAGCTTCAATTGTCTAAGATTTAACTGGATGTAAACAAATAGAAGTCTATGGAATTTTTTAAAAATTAAAAACAAAGTAACATTGTCACTACATGGGTTTACCCAAATTAAATTAGAGGGTTAAATTACTTTAATTGTTTTCGTGTACATACAATATAAATTATTAAGCAACAGAAATAAAGCTAATTTCACCTTTTCCTTGAGCAAACATTTAAAAGCTTCAATGGCCTCCTTCTTATTTTTAAAAACATAAACTTCTTTCTTTAGCGGCTCCTCCTTCTCTTCAATCCTGAATATTAATGACAAATGACAGGTATATTAAAAATTTTTAGAGTATATCTGTATGTATTTTAAAATAAAGATGAATGATAACTAATATAACAACGATAATAAAAATAACATTACATAAATAGATAATAACTGTTTCATTCATCTCAAGCTTCTGCAGAATTTAAATGAGAAAAGCAAGAAGTTCTAAATTACTGTTAAAGCATAATTTTTGTCTGTTACTGATTAATCTTCAATTGTATAAGTAACAAAAATCTCATTCAAATTACATAAAAAGCAATTTTCTGTGCGGTCATCCATAGGTCCCTTAAAATTCTTAAATACTCCCACAGCCAATCAGAAAAAAAAAAGAATTAATCTCATAATGAACAAGTTTACGCGGACTTTCAAAGCGCGTTAATTTTTTTGGTGTTTTTTTTTCCAATACTTTATTTTGAGTTGTGGTTTTCAAAAATATTTTATAAAAACTTTTTAAAAACTTCGCGAATCAAACGATAACACTAGCGAGGGAAAAGCCGCCATTGAGAAAGTCAAAAACACGCACTGAAGAGTTTTTATTTTCTGTAATTTTGTTTCTAAAGAGAGTTCTATCGAGTCGAGCATTATCACGCTTTGAAAAAAAACGTAAAACGAAGATGATCGTGCTTTGGCACATTAAGAGTTAAATAATTATCTATTTATATTCATTTTTTAAAAGGTTATACAAACTCACGCTGGTTCTGTTGGAGCATCAGGCATTTGTTGAACAGGTGCTGCTACTGTGGGAGGTGGAGGTAATTCAATAGAGGCTAATGTAGCTTGCATTGCCTGCTCAATAGCTGAAGATGGTTCAGACCTTATTGATGAAGGACTGTTGGATGGCCTGCAGTAAAAGGCATAGTGACTCATTTAAATGTTAAGTAATAGTCATTTTTAAATATTTTAGAATAAAAATAAATATTTTGGATAACAAGTGAACATTATTTATAAAAATACTTACGGTTGAACTGGTGCACTAGCCACTATAAGTGCTGAAAGGTAAAATATACACTAATATTAAGAATAAACAATTTAAATCACAAATAAACTCTAAAATCATCTAATATTATAAGATGGCTTCAAAACAATATTCCCTTTTTATAGATATATATTAATTTTCCAATATTTCCCTCTTCTTTTAGTATAATTTTCTGTGCTCACATTGTGGCACATGGAAATTTTATAAAAATAAAACCTTTCATTTGAAATATAATATAAAAATTGATATATGTTTGAAATAAATTGACCATAACAAGGACAAAACATTATTTGGGCTTAATATAAATTTTAAAAGTTAAGCAGAGTGGTTGGTTTATTATTTGTTACTGATATTAACTGTTCAAATTCTGGTTCTGCTGCCAGTAAAAATCCACATTAATGACGATTACTTTTAGTCTTTGTACTTTCATAATAAGTTCATAAAATCAAATCATCAAGCAGTAACCAGCATCTGCCAGAACTTAAGTACTTCTTAGCATGTAAAGTTCCCGATAAGGACATCACCGATATTTCATAAAAATTGACATTTTCACACACACTGACACAAAAATCAGAAAAAATTATAATTTAGATTTATAAATACAGTCGAAACCGCTTAAGTCGACGGAGTTGGGGTATGAAAAATGGCATCGACATAACCGATGATCGAGTTAAAGCGAAAACCAATATGGCGGCAAAATATTAACATGCGCTTGAAATTTCTTCATGTACGTGTTGTGCGTTACTTAGTGATGGGACGATTAATCAGAATCGTATCGGAATATCGGGACCCTATTTCTTCACTCTTTCTTAAGGTTGTTAAGACCGTTCGTTTTAAAAGACCGTTTAAGTTTAAATATATCGCCGTTTTGCGGTGATTCCCAGATTGAGCCATACTGTGCCTTCGAAGCCACTTGCTTTATTTTCCTTACAAGCTACACAAATAATGGTGTATCGTGACCTATATATGACTCATGACAAAACGAACTCTTCTCTATATAAACGTACACAAATAAATTAGGTACTCCTTTTGAACCTTCAACTTTGACATATTTTAATTAATTCTAACCAATAGTTAAATGGCTTTTGCACACGGTCACTTGTTATGAATGAAACAATGAGAACAAAGCAGTAGTACAGTACATGTAATGGTCAAAATGAGGTTGAAGGATGAATGGTTGCCAATGACAACAAGTTTGCACACGGTACATTTTATTATTCCATACGATCCCCTCAGCTTACAATTCCTTCCGTAACTTGATTCTTATAGGACTAACCAACAATAATGGTGTGGGAGATTGAGAGTGGGGGTGGGTAAACTGTCTGTAGTCTGTTATATTACATATTTTAAAATCTGGGGAGCCTTGTTTACAGTAAGCAGCCTATGATTTTGGTATCGTCCCATCACTAGCGTTAATAAATGATAATGTTCATGCACGTGTTTTTGGAGTTTTTTTTTAAACACAACAGCATTGCCGTTATTTGTTTGATGAAGCTATCGGCATGCTATAAAATTGTACATACATGTTTGCTAACAACAAAAGGTATATGTGCACCAACTGACAGCAGAAATTTACAAATTTAAAATAAAAACCAACGTCGATTATTGATAAAAACTTTTATTATTCTCCAACACATCTCTGAAACGTATCGTATATATGCAGTTACTTTGTGAACTGTTATTGAACGTTCAATTTTATTGGTTAGCTAGCATAAACGTAACCAATCGTAAAACTTTTTATAAGACGCGCGAAAATAAGGAAGTGAGATGGTGAGTGGCAACGATAAGTAACATTTTCAAAAGCTGGCGATTTAAGTTAGCAGCACAGGTCTCAACGCAAGAGGGCTGTGACGTCACCAGCACACGTCGCAAGCTGATATTTTTCGTGGCCTTGATGGCCATTGCCATAGTACCAGAAGCAACACAGCGCTGAGAGCAAAACGCAAGTGGGCTGTGACGTCACCAGCAGACCATGTTGAGACAGAAATCATAGCTAACATTTTCAAAATTGGCGATTGGTCATGGGGATCGAGATAACCGATGTTAAGTGGCAAATTTGACCCTTTTTTGTGCTCGTGTTATGAGGTTTCGGCGACTTAAAAAAATCGAATTAAACGACGAGAAAATGCTAAGGCAAAGAGAGAATTTGGCGGTTCTAATAAAAAACGTCGACATAATAGGGTGGTCGAGCTAAGCGAGCTCGAGGTAAGTGGGTTCCACTGTATCTCGAAAAATTAATATATCGATTTACTATGTAGTGAATAATGTCAATGCTGAGTATACCGTAATTGCTCTAATAGCAAAGATGCACACAGAATAACAGATGTCTAAAACATTTTAATTTGTATGAAATAACAAAATGTACCGCATGCAGACTTGTCATTGGCACCATTCATCCTTCAACCTCATTTTGACTCTATTACTATTGCTTTGTTCTCATTGTTTCATTCATAAAACGTGGCCGCGTGAAAAAGCCATTTAACTATTGGTTAGAATTAATTATGAGGATGAGTCAAAGTTGAAGGTTCAAAAGGAATTCCTAATGTTATTCGTACATTACTGTTCGTTTTGTCATGATCTGGAATTTGTAAACACATCAGAAACTTTTAAAGATAACTTTTACATTTACTGTTCATACAAACTTAATCAATAATTCTATATTTAGGATTGTTTTTGTTATTATAAATAAAAAATGTTACGATGTGTTATTTTATCCCGATAATTATGTATTAACTTTTGTATTAACTTTTTTTATCTTTTAAAAAAATATCCGATCCATATTCCTGCAATGTTTACAAGGAAGAGAAAGAAACATGAAGCAAAGTGACATAGAAGAATGAACACGAAATACGGCAGACCGTATTCCACACACACTTATAATTCAAATGAAGTTGTAGCATTTGTTTCTTAATTTACATTTGTCTAAATTAAACGAGTAGTAACATATAAAATAATTATAAAGTGATAAATTTAAGAATGACGTTATCAAATATGATCATTGGTTTTTTGTCATAACAAATACTCACATCAGAAAAAAATATCGTTAATATCTGCAAAAATGTATTTCGGTAAACCCCTAATATAAAATATACATAATTACAAGGGATAAATTTAAGAATGACGTCATTAAATATGACTGTTGGTTTTT
The DNA here is from genome assembly GCA_002072015.1 of Radix auricularia. NCBI lineage: Eukaryota > Metazoa > Mollusca > Gastropoda > Lymnaeidae > Radix > Radix auricularia. The sequence continues at coordinate 689,602 of MUZC01000998.1, read as the reverse complement.
GTCTAAAAAAAAACTCATCGGCACTCATATGGCCAAAATAAAATTGGTAATATCGGTAATGCCTGCAAAAATGGATAATAAATAATTACCAGTGATAATCTAAGAATGTCGTTATAAAATATGACTCCTGTTTTTTGTCCTAACTAATACTTATGTCTGCACTAATAGTCGGAATAAAATATATACAAAAATGCATATCGGTAGACCACTCCTATAAAATATAAATAAGTACATTTAATAAATTTAAGAATGACATAAAAAAAGACTAGGTTTTTTGTACCAAAAAATTCTCATACAGGTAAAAAAAATATTGGTAATATCGGTAATGTCTGCAAAATGCCTAATAAATAGTTATGTTTGAAATATTTCAGAATAACGTCATAAAATATGACCGCTGTTTTTTTTCCTAACAGATATTGGCACCCATATTTGAAAAAAATAATATCGGTATCGGCAAATATGCATATTGGTAGACGCCTACTACTAGCTATCAAATTTAAAATTAATTTTAAAATGTGAAGACTTTTTTAATAGATAAGAGTATTTATGCATCAAAGCACAACGAGCATGTTAGTCTAGAATGGATAGTATTAGCGCTATAGAAGAAATCATTCATTCAATGTTGAAGAAATTGTTACTTAAAAGGCTACTCAGCAGAATCCTAACAATTAAGGTCACTATAATTGTGAGACAATATGCAGCATATTTCTATTCTTAATTAACATATCCTATTTAAATTAATGCTGACTGTGTTATTGTAAAACCTATATTATAAAGTTAGGTTTAAAACAATTAAAATGTTTAAATAATTAAAATCAAATAAAAATTAACTTTTAAAATATATTACAAAATTAATTGATTGCGAGTGGTGTCATAACTTATAGTGCTTCAATGCAGCTTTCAAACATTTTTTAAATGACTCTCAGTTGGTCACCCCTATTTTAAATCTTCTTTTCCTAAGTGAACTTAAGTAATATTTCAAATACTGAAAAAATATTGTGAGAGTCAACCTTCAAGTTCTTCCAGTTCTTTGGGTTTAGTCCATCTGCTTTCTTTTGTTACAGCATTATGATAGTACACTTTTCCAGCATCTGATTTGTATTCCTTCCATGGACACTGAGATAAAAGTTTCTGAAATGATATTTTTTGAAAACAAATAATTTAATTTGAGTAACAAAAACTATTTATTTTATAATATAGACTTCAGTGTTAGACTCGGTTGATGCCTTTTTTCTATATATGATAAAGTACTAATTTTTAGCCAAAACATACAGGGAATCCTCTGTTTAAGACGGTCTTGACTTATGCTGTTTCATGGTTCGAATGCCCCCCAGAAAAATATCAAAAATAGTATTAAGCATCATTCCATCTTTTTTTATCACTTTTTTAAAAAAAACTTTTTTTCCTAGTGGCAAGGAATTGTGTTATGTATATTTTATTATTATTTTTTAATGTTTCGGGTCAGTACATATGCCATTTTAGTTGTTCACACTGTCTCTCTCTCTCTCTCTCTCTCTCTCTCGTGTTTTATCTTTTTATTTAAAACTTTATTTTTCCATGACAATTTTAATAGCACTATACATACAGTAATTCACGTGTGTGTTTGTTTATATATATATATTAGGGCTGGTGCTGAATAAAAGAATTGTTCGATTAATCTGGGAAAATTTACTTTTTTATAATGGATATAAAGATCCAAATAAGTCGCGATTAATTCCCTGGCTCCCAAATTTTCTGACCAAACACTGCAAATTGGTTCTGCTATGCAAGAAATAAGGAAGAAAAACCTTTTTGTTCACATATGCACGTCTAGATAAATAATAATTTTCTAAGGGAAAAGCATATCAGTAACAACAAGTAATATATTATTAATAACTTGATAAAAATAAATTAGAAAAATGTTCATAAATTTAATCGATCAAATTAATTTTAAACGATTAAATTTTTTAACAATTAATTGATTAATTTCTGCAGCCCTCATATATATATATTTATAACTTTCAACTTACGCTGCAATTGGGGTTACGACAGTTTTTAGAAAGGGATAACTTGAGGACCCACTGTATTTGATTAAATTATCATTTTGAGTATCATACCTCTTGGGGAGTTTTCAAGTCTTCTGGTTTTTCCCAACTAGACTCTTTAGTCACACTATTGTAGTAATAAGTTCGCCCATCAGGTGCTTTGTGTTCACCCCAAGCAGTTTTCTGAATTGAGTCAGAAATATTAAACTTGAGAATCATAGCACTTTTAGACTAAGAACATAAGTATAAAGTGTGAATTACCATTATACCTTGCTAGACTTAATGACAAAGTTAAAAACTTAAAATAATTAAACAGATGTTAGAGTTATTAAACACACTCTTTCTTGTCCTGGAGAGCTCAACATCTGCTTGTCTCCACCTGTCAATACAAAAAAGGGATAATTAACATGAATAATTATATACTTTTAAATCAACATAAGAATTTTTATTTAAGAAAATTGTTCTGTTTTTTTATATTTTATTTATTTTCTTACTAGAGCATTTGTTGGACTATCAATAATTTAACAGTTTAATATAGAGTAAAATATAGGGTGATAAAGTATTAATTGTAAGAAAAACTGAATTGACCTGGAAACATTTGCGTAGGTACTCCCATAGGAGTTGGAATAGCAACAGGGTTGGGAGGAAAGGTCGCCAAAGGTGAAGCATTGTAAAGAGGTGAGGCATGAAAACCTGTGAATAACATCTTCAGTATTTGAGATCTGAAGAGAGCTTTTTTTTTTTTACATGCTTGTTCAAATATTTATAAGCTTATCAAGGAAGTATCTTTTCATAAGTATGAATATTTCAAAATAAATTATTGTAAAAATGCTGTGGAAGCTTTTGTGATTTGAGAAGAAGATAGATAATATGTAAACCGGTATAAGTAAGCCTGACAGAACGTAACAAAACAAAGAACATTTTGGCAAAGAGCCTTCCTCAATAAACAAACATTATTTATCTTTTAATCTATAAGCAGGATTGCAGTTTCACCCACATTTTGTTCACAGTGATCTGATAAATAGGTTAATTCATTTTAAAAATCGAAATTCAGTTCTCAAGTACATACATTTAGCTTTTGACACATTTAATTTCCTTTAAAAATAGTCAGTCATTTTTTAACAAGATAACACTTAATACATTATAATTTTATTATCAGCTGATTATTTGATATACAGTAGAAGTCCGATAATCCGGCACGTTTGGGACCGGCTCGTTGCCTGACTATCAAAAATTCCGGTCGATCAAGCGGTGCCCCTTCTTTTTTATAGTAGGCTTTGCCGTTAAACGATTGTGCTTTGTTTTTTTTAAACTACATACATACATAAATCGTAATTATAAAAACAATTATGTTAATAATTAAACTACAAATGCAATGTGCAAATCAATAAAGTTTATTTTACATTTCATATAGTGTATGAACGCGTACTGTTTCTGATTGAGAGTCAAGTGTTATGTGTTTTCGCTTCTCTCCTTTTGAACTCGAAGGCTTAGGTATTGAATACATGATCAGATCACTGTACAGTTGGAACGAAACTCACTTTGTTTATTAACAGCTTCACTAAAGATGTACTGTGTTACAGCAGAGAGTACTGAGACACTGTTTACTGTGATGTGAAAGGAGACAAAACTACAACGCACAAAAGAATGGCAAAGATGCTTCGTGATTGATTAACTGTGCTGCATTGCACCTGTATTTGTTGTGACAGCTGAGACTAGCTGGCCGCTAATTGTTTCCGAAAAATACCAAGCCCTTCCGGATGATCCCCGAACTACCCCGAAAACTTCCGATTTGCTCTCAAGCGTTTTTATTTGTTTTAAAAACACACTTTTTGAGAAAACCAAAATTTTTTAAATTTTCCGAAATGATGCTGGACTATCGGGCATTTCGAACTGTTTGATGCCAGACTAATGGACTTCTACTGTACTGTGTTTTAAATGTAATTAATTTTAACCTTAGGCAATAGTTCTCACTTATGTTTTTGAGCAAAACATAATTAAAATCTTTTTTAAAACTTGAAAAAAAAGAGGGGTAAAAAAATACTTAATGGGTTAACATTATAGTATAGATCCTGCGCAACGGATATTTTACAATGCTCTGTATGTGAATTAATATTTTTAAAATAATTAAAATAACAGGGCAAATACAGTGCAATAGAAAACAACTCTTAATACAAATAATTATCAAATGACAAAAAACATCAACTAATTTAAAAAATTTTACTAACTATATTGCTAAATCATATTTATCCCAAGGCAAACCATCACACATATATATTTTGATAGCATCCCACCCCCCAAGTTGCCCCCCAAAGAAATCTACAAATTAAATATGAAGCATCCAATTACTCAAAATGCCTGAGACATTCAAAAACCAATTTAAAATTTGGTTCTGACACAATCAACTATTATTAGCAAAAGACATATTATTTTTGAATTTGCATATTTCTAATTTTAAACATATTGATTAAAATATTTTTAAACATCTAAGAGTTAGATAAACTATCTAGATTTAAATAAAGTAATAACAATTTGTGATAATGTTTTTTAACGCTTTACAGCCAAATTAAATGGTTTTGTTTAAAAACAGCTGAAACTAAAACATCAGCAAAATAATTAAATATGTCCAACATCTGTGTTAATTACAATAGGCTACATTGAACATACCAGTTACAGGATCAATAACAGGTGCGATATAAGGCTGTGGCGGTAATGCTGGTGGCAAACCTGCGACCTGCAAAGAATATTTCTAGCAATATATGATGAATATATAATCCTAAAAAATAACACCTAATAAAGTGTAAATGAATTTTTAAAAATTGTTTTAATAATAATAAAACTTCATGTGATTTCCTTTTCAATTTTAACTTAGCTTTTAAAAAAAAAAAAGAGAGATTTTTATATCTACATGCCTCTATTTTTTTTTAAAAGCTAAATTAAAAAATGTCAGAAACAAAAGATATTGAATAAAGTTTTTTTTAAATTACTTAATAAGCATAAAGGTTACATGAAAAATCCGACATATTCCTTACAAATTTCACTTAAAATTAAGAGTGCGACCTAGCTTATTAAACATCACTTGAAACTCATGTATAAAAATGGTGTTTTAATAGAAAGGATGCATACATAGGGTCTTAACTACTCAGCTAATTTTTCCTGGAATGTTTATTTATTTAACACAACCCCTTTCTTCTAACCACAAAGCTTTTCATTTCAAATTAAAGCACCCAAGCTGCTATTTTTAAAATTACCATTTACAATTTGATTAAGAAGGAAAGAAACATTTGTAAAAGTTATTCTAGAGATGTTACAGAGCAACTCAGCATTCTTAAGGCAATACCCTGCCATTCAAAACAATCAAAATTAAACTAACAGTTTTTGACAAGGAGTAGTTTGATTTATCTATAGTTGGGGAATAGGTATCTCCTCCAGCTGCTACATAGGTAGGGGGGAATAGGATTATTTAAGTTATTTTTCTTAAGCCATAATTTAGGCAAATTTCTATGAATATTTCAACTTGACATGGAAAGATTTTTCTTACGTCTGTCTACTAGAACAGTGCTTCTGAAACTTTTTAGAATGGCACACTGGCAGGAATTTTTACATCGCACCAGGGACCAGTGCACTTCTTTCCCTGTACTGAATTGGTCACGAAATTTACCCCTACATAGCCCTACAACATTTAGCTTTTTTTTATCTTAACATTTTGAAAATAATAATTTTAAACCTTACTTGCTTATTGTTCACATTTACAACCCTCTTCAATCAAAATGTATTTATGATGGTAGCAATCATTTTTGTTTCTTAAGCCTAAGTTTTAATAACTTAGAACATAAAATGAACAAAGTCATGGAAATGTATGTATCTCAGGTTAGAGGAAGGAAATAGAAAAAGAGCATTGAGAGCAATTTAAACATTAAGTTATTTTATTGCCAATTAATTTTTTTTATTTAAATTAAATATAATTTTTTCAATGTGTCATAAAATATTTGATCTTTCCTTACAATCATTTTTTCCAAAATTTGTGTTACACTTGAACTTATTTTAAAAATAAGAAATCATGACCAATAATTACTGTTTACCTAGTTATATAAAAAAATTTAACAAATAACACTTACAGGCATTCCAAAACTAGGCATCATGGGAGTAGGCATTCCCATTCCACCAGGATTTAGGTTCTGAAATTATAATAATAAAACATACAGTTAAGATTTTTTACATTTCACATTGTAACAAAAATGTAAAGATACCTGCCCACTTACTTACCCACCAACTGTATGGTCGAGTACCTAGATACTTTTTGGGAGGGTTAACTCTTTTTCTCCGGAATTTATTTCCCACATTTTGACGGAATTATCTATTTTGAAAATTTGTTGAGGCTACCATGCCATCTTAAAATGGTAATAACTTTTTTTTTTAACAGATAATGATATATTTGGTATTGAATTAAATGGAAATGAATGATGTTTTTAGACAACACAGACTTATGACCTTATTTCCATAAAATAATATGATTTTGTTTTAATGAAAATAAAATTTTATTTTAAAAAAAATTTATTTTTTATTTTACAAAACCTCATTCAAAGTCACTAAAATTTTGATTTTTATCTAAAATGTAATAAAGTAGTGTTTTTTAAGAAACTATATTCATTTTTACAGCAAATAGAAACAATGTCACTTTAAAAAAGAAAAAAATATAATATTAGAGCTCATTATCCATGGTCACCCACACAGGAAAATTATTTTAAAATTGAACTGTTTACAATAGAACTGGAAGCTATATGATGTACTGCAACTAGAAATAGTTTTAAATTATATCTCAAATTGCACTTAGTTTTAGTGAAAAGTTTAGCAGCTTTCAAACTACACTATATAATATTGTCTATATTATTATTTGTAGTAGAAATATTATCAATTCATCAAGGCATTTGAGAAGTCTGCCGGACTTGATGTTCATCAACTTAGTTTTAATTACACTACAACTACTAGCACAAAGACTAAGCGTATGTTTCATCGGCAATTTAAAATTAATATCTGAATAATCATTAAAAAACTAAACCATTTCCTTGTTTATCATCGTAGTATTTAAAATAATATTAGATCGATAGCCAGATGAGCTAGTTGAATATCCATGTTTGTAAAAAAACGTAAAACGAAAATAAAAGCAAGCCTTTCAAATGCTTCTTTCGTGGTGAAAACACATTCTTCAAACAAAAGATTTTTTACTTTTAAATTTAAAGGAAATCATTTTAGAATACATCAAAACTAATTTTAGTTAAATAGCTATGAAAAGAAACTATCCACTTTTAATAAATCAACGCTCCCATCGTCCATACAGCAAAAACGTCATTTTGAAATCAATGATGGGAGCATTGTTCCGGAGAAAAAGAGTTAATATTACTTCTTGAAAGCCATCTCATTTGTACTAATTTGTCTTCCCTTACAAGCAACAAATGACATAATACTGTTTCTGTTCTCAAATGACAGTGCTTTTGTAAGTAATTTTGCTTTCATTGATGAAAAAAATCAAGAAGTAAATGATTCCGGTCAGGCAGAAGGCATATGGCTGATTTGGTCAATCAAGGACTTATTTATGTCTAACAGGAAAATGACATTTTAACACCCTTTACCCACAGAATTTCATCACACAGATTAGATTTTTCAGAGTCACTATTGAAATTGTCAAAACGAGTTATTCACCCCCAATCCCTTCCCTCAAGCCAGCAAAACAATTCTCGCCGGTGTCATCTGTTGCGTAAGTTAAGGAAGTGTTTCTTGGTAATTGACTACCAATACCTTGTACAGCTGGCTGTGGCTATTGTTACTCAACTTAATAGGTTCTGATAAAAGATTTTAGAGTACTGTTTATCATAAAGCTTCTCTGGTCTCATGGTAGTGTGTAAGATTGATGTGCTGTAGGTATAGAGTTCGTATTTCAGTTTATTTGATAATTAAATTTTAAGTTGCAAAGTGTTGTAATGCGTCCCTGCCCGCTATCCCTAAAGCGTCGTAAAGCACCCACAGATACCACTTTCATTAGAAATGAGATCTCAAAAAAGTAAAAACTCTTCAATGCTTCAAGAATGATGCATTTGGCTTCCGGCAATGGTGGCTGTTGCCCGCGCTAGAGTTATTGCACCATTCGCTATGTTTTTTGGTAGTTTTAATGTGTTTTTTTTTTGAAGAAGCGGTTTTCCTATACTGTATTATAAAAATTAAAGTACTAAACTACAAATAAATATAGTATTTAACTCAAAACAGTGTTTTAGATGCGTAAAATAACCAATCTTAGCCTAAAAAATATAATCAGTATGACAATAATATTATAAATGGATAAAAGTAAACGGCAAATTTTCGTTGAACAGATCAGCCCAAAATATGGTCTTTTCCAATGTAATCTTTGTTGCTATGCAAGTAACAAAGATGGCGGTTGAATCAATAGTCCCAACCAAGGGTAAGGGCTGAAATTGAAAAGAGCCGAGCAATGGAAGACAATCACCAAAAAAAACACGTTTATTCCTTACTTTGTAAATAATTATCGAGCTATATCCTTTTGAAATATCACAAGTAAGGTACTTAAATTCAGCTTCCTTTTAGCAAATCATTAAGAAATTTCCAATGCGATGTTTGCACAACGGTTGAGAAACAAAAAAGAGCGAGACTTTAAATTCACTGGCTTATTGCATCCCTCGCTATGTCGGCAGATTGATTGTATTACATGATTTGTATCTAATAATTTTAAGGGAAGGCGTTCCGCCTCGATGTTTTTTTTAAATTTTTGGGGACAGATCATTCCTTCTCAAACCCTCAATTATGAGGCATAAGGGGAGGCGTACACCCTCACCTTAAACCCTGCCCCCAGTTTTTTAAAAACTTTTTTAAGGTAGGGAGACAACCGAGGAAATAATAGTAAGGGACAAGTAGCTGCAACCTAGCAACAATACCGTCCTAAACGCGACCGTCATCTACGGCGCACTCTTTGATCTGTTTAACAATAATGAGCCTTTTGAATAAACAAAATAGTTGCATCACGTTCAGACTATTTATTATTGAGAGCCTTAAAAATATTCCTGATTCCCCTTACAATATTCACACAGCTGTGGGAGTAACGCTTGCATAAATCAATCTAAATCTAAATTAATTAAATTAATTGGTCAATTGGTCTTGGAAACGTAAGTTCTCAGATTAGTCAGATCTCAAAAGTCAAAAGAAAATTAAATTTTACTGTGAATTATGAATTGAATTATAATTTTAATTTATTTTTGGAGTAGTTTGAAATAAAAAAAATCAACTTAACTTACTATGAAATATATCTAAACATAAAAATATTATATTTTTGTTCAAATTAAACTACTGTTTTATAATTTATACGAAATTCAAAAGTTATATTTTCATGCATCTTCTGTGATTTACGGCGCCATTGTTATATAAACAAACAACGATTTCTACTAGTTTTTAAGATAAAAACCCATTTCAAGTCATTTAAGTTATTAAAAGTAAGAGGGTTTATTATTTTGCTATACAAAAATAATTTGCGCTAAAATAAGAAATTACCATTTTAATACCTGACGTGTAAAAACTGCAGGATTACATATCCAATTCTAAATGAATGATACTACTTTTTGTAACTGTTAACAATAATTTCTTTGGTATTTGGGCTTTACCGGTTTACTTTTATTTTTACTTTCGGATACCACTTTTTAAAACTTTTTACTATTTTAATTTTTTATTTTCTTGATTCTTAACTTAAACTTAAATTTATTCAACATTTAAACACGTTTCGCTTATATTCGGCCATAGTTTAGATTAGATTAAAACTAATACATCGATAATGTTAAAATAATTTATTTTGAGCGAAAAGTAGACCTTGGTCAACATTTTAAACTAAAGTTAATGAGAATGAGATTCCACAACATGACGTTAAAAATTGTTTGTTACTCACCGCCATATTGTTCATTAAACTCCAAAAATAAAATCAAGAAGTCAACAGGATGTCTTCCTTTGCAACGAATCAATATTTTGAAATAGCTTTCAAAATAAAAATAGCTTCATTCCCTTATTATTATTAAATCCCCGAACTGATGAAAAATATGTTTATAAACTTTTCGATAAAATTTAAAATTTGTATTTCAAAAATAAAGAATACAAAATTGTTACTGAGCACTCTAATGTACAGACTGTCTTAGTCTTAAATTCCCTTTTGATGGACTTGATTACTTAATTTTTTTTTTTTTTTATTATTTAATAGTTATACTGAGACATTTACATGAATTTGAATTAAATTTTCAGATAATGTATTTTAAACATTCAGAGATAATTTTTAAAAAAAATTATTTCTATCAGGAAAGCATTGAAATTTAGAAATATTTATTATAAATTTTAGAACTAAGTAATAAGTAAGTCTTAGTAAGCCTTTCGAAAGTCAAAAAATATTTAAAATTCAAATGTTTTATTTATACATTTTATTTTCTACGAGCAACAAAGCCCGCCCAAGTGAGTTCCGTCGTCGTTTCGGTGGCATAATATTGTACATCCCTCCAACAGCCGTCTCGACCGGCCTAAAATGTGCATCACGTCATCACGTCAAAAATACTATTCATAATAGTTATAATAAATAACCCGTAAAAACAAAGTTTTTGACTCTAAACCCCAACGCATTAAGCTAATTTCTGTATATTGTTTGCTTGTATGTATGTTTGTTTGTTTGTTTTCAAATATATTTGTTTATAAACTTATTAATTTAATTTGATTTTAAAAATTCCTGACTGCACTGATATCGTGATAATTTTGGATTGTATATAAATATAATAATTTGGATCTGCGATAAATATTTGCCGAATCCAGATAGTGGCAAAAATCTCGATATCCGGATGTCCCCGAGTTTATTAGGACAACTGGAATTGCATTTTATAATATTAATATATTTGTTTATACTAATAGTCTCTATATTAGAAATATTTGACTTGGGCCATCGATTTCCACGTAATATTCACACGCTAATTACAGAATTATAATTATAATTTTTAATTAATAACAAAATATGTTTCCCAACATAATTTTTTTTTAATTAACGAAAATGTGCGCACTGTAGTTTGACAATAAAATATTTTTTGAAAGCGCACCGCTCAAAATAAAGTCTTGGGAAAAAATACTGCACAAAAACCAACTCGCTTTGAACCGTGCTTTATTTATATATATATATAATAATGCGCCTAAGCACATTTCCGTCCGTCAGTGTGTGTGAAGCCCCTATACCACGCAACTCTTGCTAACTTTTTTAAAATTGAAAATATAGACGTAAAATCATAATGATTTTGGGTTTGAGATTAACAGAGGGTGTGGTTTTGCGCGCCGTAAAAAAAACCAATTAAGTGGCGTCATGAAGCTTTATAATATTAATTTATTTGATGTTACTTTTTATCCTGATTATAATCCGAGTGTGTGAATATGCATGTGTGCGAGTGTGTTTATGTGTATGTGTGTAAGTGCGTCTGTGTGTGTGTGTGACTGTGTGTTTGTATTAGTTGTGAAATAACGATTTAATTCATAGATTGCTAAAAGTGAAATTAAATATTGAAAAGACGTTACCACGTAATGATTTATGTATAGTTAAAATTAATTATGCACTGGATTATAAAAAATTCCGTCAATTTTGTGAACACAAGTTTCTGCCGATGCGATCTTTGTGGGTGCTTGAATAAAAGATAACGGGAAGTCATTGAATGTGACTTAAAAAACTGTTAATGAGAAGATCAATCTCCAATCATTTTTTTAGAGATGGTTTTACTTTATTTAAGAAGAATTTAGCCCTTGCGCATTAGTTGGACGATTACTCGCATGAATTGCCTCAATGGAAAATAAACAGTGAAATGAACTTATAGTCGCTATTGAAAGTGCATTATTTATAGTTATAATATGTAATTGGATAAGATTGAGGCTAATTAGCGCTAATTAAAAAAATGGAACCTTTCTAAATTTTTAATTGTATTTTACAATAATAAAATCACACGAAGATGGGTCGAACTAATTAATTTCTTTTAGTCACTGTTAAATAACTATAGAAATAAATGTGAAGAAATTATTTAATTGCAGACGAAATATCAATTTTACATTTTAATATAAGCTTTTATACATCTACGTATATAATCAGATAGAGGCAAATATTCTACGGGCGTATAACAAGTCAAAATTACAGAAAATGAAATTTCTTAATAGAAAAATTAACACGGAACCGCTTTTGAAACATTTAACAAGTGATTTATCATAAAAACAATTGCAAATATTAATTAGGAGGAAGATTTATTTCTCTTAGGTGCTTATTTAATACAAGTAAGTGTTTTGGATCGATTTCATTATAAAATGACAATAAGGAACTTCGTATTGAAAGTAAACGCTCAGGGATTTTAAATAATAAAATGGTACGTGTATAAGCGTTTATACACTGTTGTAAGAGTGGTGTTAAATAGCGGAAATGTAATTTTTTTT
>MUZC01000998.1:653654-667124 GCA_002072015.1 Radix auricularia | reverse complement strand
AAAGTTTATATTAACATTACTGTTAACCCAAAAGTAGCGGATTCTAGCAAATTTTCTATGCCTACAATGATTGAGCATTACCCCCAAGTGTTCCCTTTTTACCCCAAATGAGATAATTTATTGATGACATTACATTTACAACTGTTGTGTGACGTACGTGAAATCCTGAAGAAGAAAGAATTGAAAAAAAAAACCAAAAAACAAACAAGCTTGTCAGTTTCGGAGTTAAAAGTTATGATAATGTTGGATATTTTAATAAGGTCATAGTATTTCAGTCCTCTACTTGCAAGAATTACTGTATTTTGCGACGCACAAGATGACACCTTACTTTCCTGTTCAAATGTGGGGGTTGTACAGTGTTGGCCATTTTCCTCTTCCAACGCATACCTAATAATTTTTAGAAAACATGAGATGTGATATCAATGTGATAATTTTAGATCAAATGCCTTTGATGTGCATATACTTAGCAGGAAAACTGTCATTAGAATATCGAAATCAATTTGAGGAATTGTCTTGTATCTATATATTCTAGGTCTATAAACAATGCAATGATCATTGTAACATCAATAGTCACATTCGCGAGCTTAATCGCGAAGGTTAATCACATCAAATGGTTTTTGACATTACCGCTGCTTGCTCGTTAGCTGTCTTGCTATGTCTTGGCACCTAAACATTTTTTTAAAAAGTAATATATGAAACAAGCCGAATTCATACTTAATCTTATAGGGCTTTAAGCTGTGTAAGGGCTCATTTTCCTATCAAATCAGTACAGAGAAAATCATGTCAAAATGGTAAAGAATGCAATGGTACCTGGTAAAATGCAAAAATTCTTGCCGGTCGTCTGATAAGAAAAAGTTTGAGAATCACTGGCTTACAATTTTTTTAATGTCTTTTACACAGCTTCACGCGTGTCACAATATTACAATGTAGACCTACACTAAATAAATACTGAAATGATAAAAAAAGATTTGAAACATACTTATTTTCAAATTTAATTTTTTTTTTTTGAGGGGGGGGGGTCAAAGTTTTGTGACGTACTTTTGGAAGGGGGGGTCTACGATTTTGTGACGACGCGTGACGTGGGGGGGGGGTGAAAATCGGCCAAAATCGCAAGACGTCATTTATGGACGGCCCCAAAGCTAAAAATAAGATTATGACGTCATAAAATTGAAAATTTCAAGGGAAGTAACAAAAACAGGCAATTTATATTTTTTAATTTAAATATAAGTAGTTCAATATAATGTCAATGAAACTACACTTTATTACTGTTAATTAAGTAAAAAAAAAACAATGCTTATTTTTTATATCATTTTCCTTATAAAAAACAGCTTATTTTAAAGTTTAGACTTTCAAAGTCTTTTATTTTTAATGGAGAAGTTTGAACATAAAAAAGCAAACTATTATTAATTTTTAATTATTTATTAATAAATCGGTATTGCTTGTTGTAATTATTGTCTGTAGCTGTAATGGCTATTCTATCGATCAACATAATTTTAATCGATAAAAAAATTACTGATTATTCGAGAAATTAATCGTTAATTTCCGCAGCCCTAACATATAATTTATATAGGTGCCGGTACTGAACAAATAGGCGCCAGTACTCAGTGAGTAAAATAATTCAATTTTAACAAATTAATAATATAATAAATTAATAATAAATGTTAAAATACAAGAAAAGTAATAATTTAATTTTTCCCCAGTTTGAAAAAGGTGCCGGTACGCCGTACCGGTGCGTACCGGCACACACACAAAAAAAAAGCCCTGATTTATAAACCTTGAAAAGCTAGAGTTCGCTACAGGATAGAAGTACAAATAGCAAAGTAGTCATAATTTGTAAGGCCAGGGCGGTCTTATGCCACTGCAACCTATGTGGATGCCCCGCGCTTTCATAGGCCTCGCTATCTTAATTTTCACTTATTATCCTTATTAATTCCTTATCCCTACCCTACCTGGGTCGCACGCAATCCGATTCGCATATTAAGCCGGATAGGGCCCCGAAATTGTTAACACCGACCCTGCACATTAAGGCAATTAACTCTAACTTGGAAACAATTATTTTTTTTAAAATCGAATACAAACCTCAGATAGTCAAAGGGATATTAAAAACAATAATAATAAAAAAAACTTTCTTATTCAGTAAACAAGAACAAACGCATACAAAATCTCATTCTTCCCATCCGAAATGCGGACGGGGAAAGTGTTGCCTGAGGAAACCAGGAAAAACAAGACTCTATAAACATTTAAACACTTATATAAATGCAACACTTGACATAAACCATGAATAAGCATAGGACGCAATAATCTATTGTATAGAAGGCGCTTCTGTAACAGATAAGATAACTTTAACAGCTTTAAGAACCTTTGTATAATTAAGCTACTTAGATGCGTAGCTCAGTGCAGGTAACTAACTATATTTCTTGGTAACTCTCTGGAAATTATGAATATGTAAACTCAGGGCTGGATTTAGCCAAAGGCAAACTCGCACAAGAATCTTTAACTTAACATTTAAACAAAAAGTTTCTATTATATTTAGGGCCACCAAATTCACTTCGATTCCCTTAGGCTGGGACAGGTTAACTGAAAATCCTATAAAAAAAAAAAAAGCCCTGAAGCCCTGATAAACATTTATTCTTTTTTTAACCCCACCTTCCCGTTAGCCACCACCTATAGAAGTGCGACGTCATAGTAAAACATATCATATGATTCTAATTTACTAACATGGGGATCAGCAACTTCCTCACTGGACGCCAGGAGATATTCAATAAAATATAAACAATTGTATTTTCACGTTCATTACAATGTGTGAAGTCAACGCATTCATTGGACCTGATTCTAACAAATAACTAATTTGTGTAACAGTAACAGCTATGAGCTGTAAATCTCGAGACAATAATAACACCACTCCATCTCAAGAGTATAAATTGTGGCATTTATTATTATTTTTTTTAATGGGACACAGTTTTGTTATTACATGACATAAAAATACACTACAAACTAGTTCATTAGACAGAACTTAACATGGGAGTTGGTTTTATAAAGGCGTAGATCTATAATTTTCCCCCCATGATAAATTAAACACGATTTAATTTAGTTTCAAAGTTTGATACAGAATGCTTAATTTCATCTCCTTTTGCTTAGTCCTCGTCAAAAGCGTTTAGGGGGCCATCCATAAAGTACGTCAACTATTTAACCCCCCCTCCTCCTGTCACAAACTGTCACAAATCTCGGAACGCCCCCCCCCCTTTCCCCGGGGCCCTAAAATACGTCACACTTTCGATCAAAAATAACTTTTTATTAACAAAATAATAAAGATTTAATATAAAACACCTTGACGTCACACATGGCAGGACAATCCCCTGTCACAAACTGTTACACGTTCTTACACCCGCTCCCTCTCTGGAGCGTTACGTACTTTATGAACGGCCCCCTAAAAGCTCAATGGACAGGACGTGTTGAAAAAAGACTCATCTGATGGGCATCGATGGTGGACATCGACCTCACTGAAATCCCTGCGATAAATCGTTAAAGAACAATCACTGTGTAAGTAAAATCCTGAGAGTAATTTCATATCTCTCTCCCACACAAAAGTAACCATAGCACAAGCAAATATATANTATATATATATGTGTGTGTGTGTGTGTGTGTGTGCGTGTGCGTGTGCGTGTACGTGTGCGTGTGAGAGTGAGAGTGAGTAAGTGAGTGAGTGTGTGTGTATATATCTATATATCTGTAAAGCCCTTTATCTTTTAATTATAGTACAGACAATTGAAAAAATTTTTCCCTCACATTAGTTCTGTCAATTAACAATACTTTTCCTTTCAAATCAGTTCTGATAATTGAGAATACTTTTCCATTTTAAATCAGTTCTGACAATTGACAATACTTTTCCTTTCCCATCAGTTCTGACAATTGACAATACTTTTCCTTTCACATCAGTTCTGACAATTGACAATAGTTTTACTTTCCCATCAGTTCTGACAATTGACAATATTTTTCCTTTCACATCAGTTCTGACAATTGACAATACTTTTACTTTCCCATCAGTTCTGACAATTGACAATACTTTTCCTTTCACATCAGTTCTGACAATTGACAATACTTTTCCTTTCCCATCAGTTCTGACAATTGACAATACTTTTCCTTTCACATCAGTTCTGACAATTGACAATACTTTTACTTTCACATTAGTTCTGACAATTGATAATACCTTTCCTTTCACATCAGTTCTGACAATTGACAATACTTTTACTTTCACATTAGTTCTGACAATTGATAATACCTTTCCTTTCACATCAGTCTTTTGGATTTTCTTCAACGAGCATCCGACAAAATAATGAGTGCATGGTTCTGCCTTCAACTCATATATCCGTTTATTCTTATGCCGTCTTTCTTTTCTCCTAACCTTCCCATGCATGATGTTATAAATGGGATTGTCTGATTATGTAATTCAGATTAGAGAAGATTGTGTCTGATCTACTTTCAACATTTCTTAGCAGTAAGCTCATGAGGTGTCTTTTCTCGTAATTCTTTATTTTGTTCATGATGACGAATGTTTGGGTAATTATGATCAGTATATCTATAAAATTAAATTTATGAATCTCTGCTCTATGTGTGGTGCTCGCTGTTGATCTCCATCGTCTTTCTATATATTTAAAATTTATTTTAATATATTTTTTATGATGTAATTACTGTAATGTAATTTAAAAATAAAGTTTTGATTGGTAATTATTTTCCCAAATTAACCTTTTATATTTGTATGTACCAGCTTGAAGGCCAATTTTCTGCTATGGAAAATAATAATGTGATCGCCTCTTACTAGGTCTAAGAGCCTGAGTAACCACATGGCACAATGAACTCAATACTCACGCGTATTTAACAAAGGCTGGCCTTAGCTTACAACAAGAGTTGTTTACAATGTAGATCTAAGTGTTTAATTCACCAAAGTGCATTTATAAAAGTTTGGAACGGTATATCCATACATGATATGATTGCTATGAAGTCTAAAAATTGTGTGGTAACCCACTAAAACATAAATAAGATACTATATATGAATAGATCATATAATAAGTTTTATGATAAATACCCCTGCTCTCTCCTATACTGAACTAAATTAATTACTGAAATGCAAATTTTTTTTTATCAATTACTTCAAATAGATATCATATAATGATGCTATGCAAAATATTTTAACGTATTAACAGATAGAATATTCGTTATAGTAATTATGTGTGCTATGCTAAACCAGTGGTGGCGAACCTTTTGGGCGGCTACGAACCCAATATTAAACCAAAACCCACTTTTATGGCTAAGTGCTAAAACTCTAATGAAACCCAAGAATGAGGGTTTGGCTTAGCTGTTCTAATATTTTAGTCTTGTCCAGCTGATTTGTTACCTCAATGAGAAAATTTAGATTTCAACATGTGAAAAATAAATAAATTTGCTTTTAAGAAACTAATTTTTATATAATACATATACACTAGAGACACTATTATGAGTGTTTCTCTCTCTCTCTCTCTCTCCCGTCTCTGTGTGTGTGTGTGTGTGTGCGCGCGAGTCATTTAAATCATTGAATAAACAACTTAAGACTTTGGTGGATCGTTAACGCTGATCAGTGCCTCTAATAAGCTTTTATAACACCTGCAGTAGGTGTCAACTGTAAAGCGCATCAAAGAAAAAGGATCAAAGTAAAAGCAAACTATTTCACTCATGGGAAAGAAGTAGAGCCAATCTATCGATGCAAAGTAATTAGGAGTAATTATGACTGGAAAACAATCATGAGATCCACGTGTCAATAAAGTAATAAACTTATTCAGCAAAAATTTAGGTTTTATAAAAAAAAATAAAGTTTTAAAAAAGTAATAGGAAATTAAAACTAAAATGATACTTTACATTGTTCAGACATATACGAAGATATGTATCCTATGTGAATGACCGAACTACATATGAAAGCATAGTTTAACTATAACAATTTTTTTTAAAAAGATAGAACTGCAAGATTCATTTTCGGAGATATTTTAAACATTGTCAAAAGTTACACCATCAGTTACATGGGGCCGTCCATAAATGACGTCACGCGATTTTGGCCGATTTTTTACCCCCTCCCCCCCTACGTCACGCGTCGTCACAAAATCGTCGANCCCCCCCCCCCCTAAAAATGTCTTCTATTTGAAAATAAGAATGTTTTAAATCACTTTTTTGTCATTTAAGTATTTATTTAGTGTAGGTTTACATTGTATTATCGTAACATGAGTCAAGCTATGTAAAAGATATTAGATAAATTAAATAAATTGTAAGCCAGTGATTCTCAAACTTTTTCGTATCAGACGACCGGCAAGAATTTTTCCATTTCACCAGGTACCACTGCATTCTTTTCCCGTTTTGACATAATTTTCTCTGTACTTATTTGATAGCATAATGAACCCCTACACAGCTTAAAGCCCTATAAGATTAAATATGAATTCGGCTTTGTTTGTTTTTTTTCCAATTCTTTCTTCTTCAGGATTTCACATACGTCACACAACAGTTGTAAAAATAATGTCACCAATAAATTATCTCATTTGGGGTCAAAAGGGAACTCTTGGATAATGCTCAATCATTGTGGGCATAGACAATTTGCTAGAATCCGCTACTTTTGGGTTAGCAGTAATGTTAATATAAACTTTTATAATTTTAATATTTAGGTATCATATTGAAACGGTCCGTTATTTTCAAACCGTTTAATTTTTTTAACCAGCCTTTAAAAAAAAATTAAAATTGTTTTAACATCCTTAGATTATATTTTATTTTAATGCATACAAATTAAGCATTGACTATAAATTATTACTTGTAACTTCTATGTTTATAAAAAAAAAAAAGTTATTTTAAAATAATACTTTTTTAAAATAACATCTGGAGTCAAAAGGGAATTTTTGGGGGTAATGCAGACTCATATATATAACATCCACTCCACTCCACTAGATATATTCAAATACGCCGTGTACGCTTGGTAATATATGCCCACTATTGAACCGGTTCCTTCCAGAAAATGCATTTGTTAAATTTGTTATAATCTATGTAGATATCTTATTTACGTACTATAAGAAGACATCTAAATCCAACCTACTTTCATTTATATTGACAAAAGTGACAATAATCTTAATCAACATGACCTGACTGTATCAAGTATCCTTTCTGTCAAATTTAAAATAAATGCCTTAAAAACTGAGTTCAGAAGAAAGTTGTTTTGTGCTCCTCTCGAATTGCGATGTCGAGAATTTGATGCATTCGATAAAGTTAGTGAATACCTTTGACTAATTTTAAATGGACACATTTATTATTATATTTAGAATGGCCAGAGGCGTTTGACCAAAAACCAATCGAAAAACTATAGCAAACTTAAAACTTTTATTATTGTATCAAAAAGATTCCCCTCCCCCACCCACCCCCAAATGGATATTCGGTGTCGTTTTGACAATCCTATTCAGATCTTTTTAGACACTTGTCCTGTTGGTAAAACTCACCAGTAGCAGTTTCGGGGGAAGGGGTGGGGGGGATAACCGACCCCCCCAAAAAAGTTTGCAGACTACTGCCGCGAGTGAACCATAAACGAAACTGCGGTTACATCACAAAAGCTTTGATGTCAACATCAAACGACGCAGGGTTACAATTTCGTATGTTCTCTTGTGAATCCTCAAACTTAAGAATTATAATTATATTTAATTTTCGTGTCTTGTTAACTTACGCAAGACGGCGTCTGACAGCCTATCGACCAGCACTTTGAGAAGCATTGAATTTTTTTAAAAAAGTAATTAAATAAATTTTAAGTGACCAAATATTTCAGTGGAAGTTTTATTTAAAGTTACCTTTTCGATGTGACGTCACTTTTCTTCAACCCCCTCCCTCGCCCACGTCACGCATCGTCACAAAAGTGTGACCCCCCCTTGGTGCGTGACGTCATTTATGGACAGCCCCCATTACATAAACTAGAAACACTAGAGGATAGAAGAACAAAGAGTAAATTAATAATAATGCATATTATATATAATAGATATATATTTGGAATTTGTACTTTCGAGAAAGAAGCATCTTATCAAATTTTAAATTGGTTTATCAACTCGTTTACTTTATCAAGCCTTGAATAATTTACTTTATCAAGCCTTGAATAACACTATCGGTATCAAGTACAGATTTAAAACCATTTACTTCCTGTACTTTGATTGTCAATCTCTTCCACTTTCTACGCTACAATCTGCTCTAAAGAATACATTTTGTTGTTATTAGGGCAATCGGTATATACATCAATTGCAAGGGTAGACTTTTGATAATCTCGGTGATCATTTTTTGTTGTTGTTAATTTTTTTTCCTTTTTCTTATTATGAGCACGTCCCACGGCTCTCTATTTAGGGATTTGCGTTATCTATAGTCATTTTGTTATGGTTGCTATTTCGCTACTAGCAGCCACTAGTTTGTAGATTTGTGCACGCCGTGTTGCATGACTAAAATTGAACACTAAAAAGTAGGGCTTCGGAAAATGACGATTAATTTCTAGATTACTCATTAACATTTTAAACGGTTATGCATTTTTAACGATTAGTCGACCCACTTATAAATGTACTGGAAGTCAAAAAGTAAAATATTTTGGCCGAAAAATATAAACTAAATTCCGGACGATTACATGAACATTTGGGTTTTAAACTATTGACTGACGTGACTATTCAAAATGTTGCTAAACTTTATCATAAAGGTTGTGTCCATTGAGAAAAATCGTTAGCATACCCTACATTTTTCCCTCTAAGTCTAAGCTTCGTTGGTCTGTGTGCAAAGTTAAAAAAAAAAAACAACTCGTGTGCAAAGTTGCACAACGTCTATTATTTGTGCAATATGTTACAAACTTTGCTGCGCCATGATTCTTAGCTCCTGCGTGGCGTCGATAAAAAAAATATGCGCAGCCGCGCTGCTTAAAGCAAACATTGCTATCATGGTTCTAAAATCCGCTACAGTATCAGAAACTTCAGCTGAGACAATCTCAATAATTGTGAACGATTGTCCTTATCGGCTGGTTATATTCTTAATAAGACCAGCTCATCACTTCAAACAAATAATGTTAATACACTTGTTGATAGCTAAAAGATGTCATATAATAAAAACATTCCTGTGATATTTCGATTTTCGAAAAGTTCTTTTAATAAATGTTTCTTATGACACCATAACTTTCAATTTTTGGCTTTAATCGAAATTAACAATTAATTAATCGTTAATTTTTCAAAAGTTAACCATTACATTTAAATTAATCGTTAACAACCCTACTAAAAAGACATAATATCGTTATGATGAAGACAACAAACTACACAATTAAGTACTTTAAAAGGCTCAATTACAAAAGCCAGTGCGGTATCCAAAATGCAATGCACAGAAGTTGGATTGAAACTCACCAATCAAAGTACAAGGTCGTGGTAAGCGATTAAAGATAGAACTGGTGACTGAGTATTTGGATTTTCTTCGATTTATTTGGTGTATTGACAAGCCAAGTTTTGAAATGTTTTAAAAAATTTTTTTAAAAAAAAAAAAGAACAACAATAGGGAAGGAAGTAGAATATTGATTTTTTTTCTTCTTTCACTTATCAGTGAGTAACTTAAATGATTATTTTGGGTCTTCTCTGCTGTTAATGTTACAGAAAAAACATTAAAAGTTATATTTAACATTATTTCTAAAAATATGGATAATTTGCCAAGTTTGACACTAAGCTAAGTGAACACAAAATGAGACGCGTACATCTACATTGAAATTGCTTCTTTGAAGGATGGTGATTTGATCAAATAAATGACAGATTTGCAGCTCAACGACAAGAAAAGCTATTTTCTAATGAATACCACACCTTCTTTGAGCTCACACCATAGGGGTATCATCTAAAACATGAAATATGGATGGGTGAGAAAAATACATTAAAGGAACAATATTCTAACTCTTCTAATTTAAACGTTGTTATTATTTACTAAATTTTTATGATTATTAGGCACTAACTCTAACAAAGAACCCGCGCCTTGCAGAGTAGCCATGAAAGGCAATAAAAAAGGGAACATCTTTAGCCTTTTATCTAACACATAAATTAAGGACCATGTTAAAAGGTTTTCTCCTGTAAATTAAAAAAAAATTACATAAAATACAATGAAATCTATTGCATAAGTATACTTATAATCTCAAATGAGAAGAGAGGAATTGACGTCAGGCCCTAAAAGTATTTTGTAACTTCAACAACCTGTCACAGTCTTATTTTTCCTGATAATGGTAAATTTTTGTGTTAAGTTTTGTGAAGGTTCGTTTAATCCTTTGAAATGTTATTCAGAATGAAAATATATTATTGTAAGAAAAAAAAAATAGAATCAGCCTCACTCCCGCTCCCACCTCGAAACATGCCAAAAATTGGTCTATCTCTCCTATTCACTAATCTATATAGAAGCAAGTGTAAAAAAAATGTAATGTTTAAATTGAAATAAATTAATACTTCTTTAATCTTTTTTTTTTATTTTTCACGCTGTCTCATCAGAACATAGACCAATGTTGTAGTAGAGCTTAGAATCACCCGGTTTAAGAGGCCACACCTATGCCACCACTCATCTACAATAAATTATTCATACTTCTGAAATGCCGTCCTGTATATAAATAACATGACCCTACCACCGTTACCAATGCTTAAAATTTGCTGTGCACGTCTGGTCCATAGTTTATCAATAAGTCCTTTTACTGACCGCATTTATACCAACCACTAAAACTTTTGCTGCGTCCTTTTATTATTTTTTTAAAGAAAGAATTGTTTGCGTGCTGGCCGAGTGATAAACACAGCTGGAAATTTTTTTGTTAAAAAAAATAGGCCAAGTTCTTCAAAATCTCGACATTGAAGTTGTGCACACTTGATACATATTCTGGACAGATTTCGAGGCCACGCGACGTAATCTGTGCGAAATACGACTCAAACTGAGTAAGTATGTCTTGTATTTTAATATGAAAAACAAATTACACAAACTATTTGTGAAAGAAAACAATAAATTTAAGCTTTATTATCAACTAATACAAATAATGGTAAACGTTTCGGCTCATGCCTTCATCAGTACTGAATAGTTTGTGTAATTTGTTTTTCATTAAAAAGCTTTATGCAGTCCCATTCTGTATGATATATTAATTTTAATATGAGCATGTATCAAATGTTACTCGACATCTTAGCATCAATAACAATTTGGCTAATTTATAGCTTTCTATTAAATTATTGCAGTAAAGTTATCGAAACTGTCGAATGCAGGATGCATTAAACACTTTAGGCCTTGGGCCAACAGTTTATGTTGAGTAGCTTCTTGGCTTTAAGACGCTGAAACCGTACTCGTGTCATCCGCCAATGGCATGAGTTATCATAGTTCATTAATTAGATTTGTAAGAAAACTTTGTCAGCTGAGCTCAAGCCGCGTTCAGAACAAAGGTAAGTTGTAAAATAATTGAACTATGATGTGTCATTTTTTAACGGAATACCGGCTAAACTGAAATGTTTCTTNCAGTGGCGTAGCGAGGGGGGGCAGGGGGGCGAATGCCCCCGGGCGCCACGTTAGGGGGCGCCAAAATGAGTATTAAAACTCATTATATAATTTAATTTTGAAGTAAACTAATGTATCCCAAATACGTTTGCAAGATTGAATATTGGAGCTCCGAAAATATCTTCATTACAAACCAGTTGGTAAACATGATTTTGGCGCCCCCATTGAGCGTTAAGGGGCGCCATTCTACTCATAAATAAATGACACATCCTAATGTAGGATTGGTGATGTGTTTTTTTTTTAAATTTAAAAAACTGTGAGTTGATGGGAGTGAGCAGTAAGAGACCAATACGATTCTTTTAATAGAGCTAGCAGAGACGACACTAAAAGCAACCAAAATTACCAAGACAAGAAAAAGGAGTGGCTTAAAGCAGTGGTTCTCACCCTGTGGTCCACTGACAACTAGTGGTCCACGAAGATTTGCCAGGTGGTCCGTGAGCAAAGCATGAAATTTACTCACTGTAGGATTCATCGAGAAAGACTAGCAAGTAAAAGAATTAACGCAGACTTAAATATATTTCTGATCTGGCCATAATGGTTTTTAATTTTATGAAGCTTGTCAATTAAATTCTCGTCTCTTTGATTTCTTATGCTCGAATATGAATTTTGAACATTAACAGTTACTAATGTATACTGAATTTCGCTGGTTATCTGACTGTTTTAATTACGTGATGACGTAAGAGATTTTCATGTAGAAATAACTCAAAGCTTGTTGATCATTTGAACCATGGCTAATGGGTTGCTGTTCTGGCTTACTTGGCTGAAATTTTTAAAAAACTCAATAAACTTAATTCAACTCGGCAAGGAAAGCAGATACATTATATAACTCTCAGTGACAGAATGTCTGCTTTTACGAAAAAGCTTGATCTTTGAAAAAAGAATATTATTTCAAGGTAACTTTGAGATGTTTGATAAATTGTACGAAATCACCGAAAAACCAGAAAATGTAGAAATATTTAAATAAACCACTGTTGATTAATTTGATTTCTTGTCATATTCAATAAATGCGGGGCCAATTTTATTTCTTCTATTTTGATATTTATCGTGGGTTTCCAGTCCTAATCTCGAACACAATGAAGATGAAATTACCAACATCGTAATTAAACCAATTAATTGAACTGACCAGTGATAACAATTTGAATATGTTGCATCAGAAAGTTGGGTTAATGAAATTTGGAGTACTCCGAACTGTCTCAGAAAGTTTTTAAAATTCTTTTAGCCTTTGCAACTTTGTAAAAGGGGTTTGTCTGCAGTGCTTACAATTAAAAAAAAATCATCGTTCGTACTAAATAAACTAATAAAGCAGTCTTTTAAATATAAACTACTGTTAATGACTTAAAGTTGTTTTTTTATAGTTAGCAAGTTAAATTAAATAAGAAGACTATGAGAATAATATAAATGACATTTGTTCGCTACAAAAGAAAGAGTATTGTTTAAGGAGCACGCAAATCGTAGCATTATATATATAATAGCCCAGTGGTGTGGGTATGTTTGTAACGTAACGCTCAAGAGATGTACCACAGTCTACAGCAGTTAGTTTAGTTGAAAAATCGTGTTTTGATGAGCACTGTAAAAATATTTAATAGGATGACGTCATTGTTTGGTGTGCATCGGTGCGCAAAATACGGTGCGCAAAATACAACCCCTATTATTATTATTAAATAAATACTTTGCGTACATTTCATAAAGTTTAATAATTCGTATTTATCAAAAAAGGACAAGTTAGTTGGTCTTTAAAAAAAAGGTTGGCGCCGTAGGCGCCCAAAAAAAGGGGGCGCCGCAGGCGCCACGGCGCCCGGCACAATCTATCAAAAAAGGACAAGTTAGTTGGTCTTTTAAAAAAAGGTTGGCGCCGTAGGCGCCCAAAAAACGGGGGCGCCGCAGGCGCCACGGCGCCTGGCACAATCTAGT
>MUZC01000998.1:572289-646244 GCA_002072015.1 Radix auricularia | reverse complement strand
TTAATGCAGGTCATATATCCGCTAGGTATAGATTAGTGCAGGTCATATAACCGCTAGGTATAGATTAGTGCAGGTCATATAACCGCTAGGTATAGATTAATGCACGTCATATAACCACTTTGCTTTGCTTAGGGCTATAATTACTACTTACATGAAATCTACAATGTTAAGCTTAATTTGAGTTTTAGTAAGTGACCAAGGGAATTTTATTTTAATAGATTAGAATTATTAAGCTCTCTTTGTAGTTTATTTTATTCAACAATAGAATAACATATTGATTGGTATACCTTTCGGCAATGTCAGTTCAGAAAAAATAAGTTTTTATTGGCTTTGAAAAAGCTGAGTTTATCAATTTATATTTGTAGCAGTGGTCTGGAGTGATGGCTTGATCACTGGAGTTTTCCATCATCATCCATGGCACTACAGCCCATTCGGATCCATCCATGGCTTTCCGCCTCCAAGCCCGCATCCCCCGCTGGTGTATGATCATTTCCACATCGTCGATCCAACTCAGTCTTGGACGACCATTGGGTCGTCTGCCCCTAGACTTCTGCATGTAAATAACTTTTGGCGCTCTACATTCTGGCATTCTTTCAACATTTTAATCATTGTCTTTGGGCAAAATGTAAAGTTCTTGGTTTGTACGAACTCTCCAAACTTGATTTTCTACCACTGGGCCATACATTTTTCGGAGGCTTTCCCTCGCCAAGCGTTGAGGAGGTTCTCTAATTTTCTGCTCAAGGTCTAAGTATCAAGACCGTAAGTTTATCTTATATGTTACAGACGCTCCTTCTGTACAGAAGATTATTGCGTCCTACGTATTTCTATGGTTTGTGTTCAGTCCTGTATTCTTACTAGAGTTTTAAATGATGATAAAGTGTTGGCTTTCCTGGTTTCTTCAGGCAACCCATTCCACGCCCGAATACCGGACGGAAAGAAAGAAAACTTGCATGTGTTTGTTCTTGCATATGGAATAAGAAAAGTGTTTTATCTTTATGTCTATTTGAGGGTTGTATTAAGTTATCTTTGTGTTGCATTTCTAAATTAGAATTAATTGCCTTATGTATAATTACTAATTTACTCTTGGTTCTTCTATCCTCCAGTGTTTCAAGGTTTAATGATTTAACTAATGGTGTTACTCTTGTCAGTTTTGAATATTCTCCAGTAATAAATCTGGCAGCTCTTTTTTGGATTTGTTCTAACTTATCAATATTTATATTATTACCTGTCTTATGATAATGGTATATATATTGTTTTCTTTGTTTCCCGAGAGGTTTTGCTTCCTGGAAGTTTTTGTAAGCTGACGTAGGAATGGTTGCTTGCTGTTATTCTTTCTTTCACTTCCAATATTATCTCATTATGCTATTTTATAGTTGTCACTAGATATTTGAATTTAGCCAGTATTTTAAATGTGTGGTTGTTGATATTGATGTTATCATCAGCATGGGTGTTACTTGACATTATAATATATTTTGTCTTCGGCTCATTTAAATCAAGACCAGCTTTGGCGTAGGCATTTTGAAGTTCCCTGAAAGCTTAAGTTATGACATTACGGTTTCTACCCAGTAACGCCATATGGTCTGCATATGCCAGGTACTGTAGTGGTTGGCTATGTAGGGTCCCTGGTGGTCTTTGTTCTGTATTATTTCGCTGGAAGTATTTTGTAATGGTTCTGATGGTGCTCACGTGTATACTTTTAATAATTTTTATAGAGTGATGTTAAACAGTATATACACGATAGTGAGTCTCCTTGTCTGATACAGCCGTCTACTTGGAACTTCCTTGAGTATTCTCCCCTGCACCTTGATTCAGCTTTTGAAGTGGCCTTTTTTCATATGTACAAGAAACTATTGCCATATGTACGAGACGCTATTTTCATATGTACGAGACACTATTGCATGCTGTTTTGTAATCCACACATAATTGTCTTATGGCGATGTTATATTCGTAACATTTTTCCAGCAGAATCTTATAGTAAAAATGTGATCTGCACGTTGTTGATCTATTCTGCCTGAATCCGCATTGATAGTCCCCTAGGATATATTCAATATACTTTTCAAGCTTTCTCGCTATGAGTTTTGTGAGATTCCTCTATAGCCTAATTTGAGCAGCTTAACTTGATCCTTTTTTGTGAATCGGAATGAGTGCCGTGTATACCATTCAATTGACATTTCTTCCTCCTACCAGAATCTGGGTATAAGTTCGTGAATTTGCCTATGTAGTTCGTTATCACCTAACTTTATCAGTTATGCAGAGAAGAGGTCTATTCCTGTGGCTTTATTACTTTTCATAAAGTTACTTCTTTTATTTTATTTAATGTTTGTTGGTTGACTAGTGAGTCCGGTCCTCCTTGCCGCAGAGTGTAGTCTTCATTAGTACGTCCACTTGGCTCATTTAGTAATTTTTCAAAGTGTTGTGTCCATCTCTCTAATACTCTACTGCTCGCTGTGATCAATTCTCCCTTCTTTTTGTCACACATGTGAGATCTTGTTTGAAATCCATTCTTTTCCTGTTTTATCTTCAGGTACATTCCCCTCACATCTCTTTCTTTTCCCAACTCTTCTATCTCTACTGTGTTTGAGTTTTCCCAAAATCTTTTTTATTTTGAAGATTTTGCTGGTCATCATTCTTGCTTCATTATATAAATGCCACGTTCTTCTTGTCTACTTATGCAAAATCGTTAGTCAAGCCTTGTTTCATGGTTCTATAAGTTATTAGCATTCTGTGTCATACCGTCCTGTTCGTTTCAAAATAGGTTTAAATCCAATTGTTTCCGCTGTTACACTTTTAACTATTTGCTTCATCTTTTCCCACTGCTTGTTTAATAATTAATGTGCTGGTTGATTCTCTTTTGTATTATTCTTGTTGAGTTTCAATCTTCTGTTTGCATTCCTCAGTAATTTTTGGGTCATTACTCAATTTCTGACCATTGTATTGTTTTTCTCTTTTATTGTGTTAATTGTATTGAAGATCAGCATCTCCTCACGAGGGATTTTCTCATTACGTGGTTATATTTGAATTTTCTAAAGAAGAGTTGATGCTTAAGGAATAGCAATGATTTTTTCTTCTTCCTTAAAATTTAAGCTTAACATTAAAAAAAAATGTCTCCTAGTTATCGAAGCTTGGATATAAAAACATCGACGCAGTGGATGCATCCAGTGGCTTACTGGAAGTTGCCAGGTCAAAGAATCTTTATAAACAGATAGTATGCCAGTATGTTGGTCATGGGCAACCATTGCCCTTTGAAGACAGTAAGTTGGAATCATTTACCTTTTGAAAAGAAATTTTGTTACGTATAAACTTACCAACCTTATTATAAAATATTTCAATGTATTTCTGAGCCTACTTCAAATACTTTTGTCATTCTGCTGACCTCTACATATTTGATCTTAATATTATAAAAAAAATGTTATGGCTGATTGTTCCAGACACATATGATGTGGCTGTGATTTGCGGAGCCACACAAGAGAACCATATCCCAAAAGAAGCTTTGAAAGATATGATACGAGTAGTAAAATCAGGTATGCTCAACCCTACTGAAGTATGTGCAACTATTATCTTAATAGAAACTTAAGAACTTAATGGATGTGCAAAGCAAAAGCAGATTCCCACTCATTTCATAAAAGTAAGACCATGAGAAACTATACCACGTCATTGTGCTTTGAGATATGTGTAGTACAATAATGTTTGATGAATTTCTTCATTTTCAGGGGGCTACATTGTCAATATATTTCGGGAAGCAGCTTTGCGTGTGCCATGGTACGAAGGCAACCTTGAACCTTACATGAATAGTTTAGAAAAAGATGGCCTGTGGCAAGAAGTTAGCAAATACACTTTTCCAGACTTTGTTACTGATGTGGAAGGCCTGGTGTTAATTCACAGAATACTCTAAACGAAGGCAAAGCAATGGTTCTCAAATATCTTTATTTTAGAGCTATCATTTTTTAATTTGTGGGCATTCACACAAAATGCTATTCAGATATTTTTAATGAAATTAAATTGGCATAGTGTGTTTTTTTAATTTCAAGGGATTTTCACACACTAAGGAAAGAATTTTAAAAATAAAAGTTTCTCACATATTTCATATTAGAGAAACTGTTATTGTAGAGAAAATATTATTTGCAAATTAATAATTTTAAAAAGTTGAAAGTTATTTTTTTTAATGGTTTTAAAATATGTTTACTTTTAAAATAAAAACACAACAAAAAGTATAACTACTTCATCACTCACATATTTCATATTAGAGTGATGAAGTAGGTATACTTTTTGTTGTGTTTTTATTTTAAAAGTAAACATATTTTAAAACCATTAAAAAAATAACTTTCAACTTTTTAAAATTATTAATTTGCAAATAATATTTGATATAGCCAATCCCAATCAATTGATAAAATGGTTTCAATATTGACTAAGTTCAAATAAGCTTAAGTCGTATAACAAGACAATACTACAT
Organism: Radix auricularia; assembly: GCA_002072015.1. Classification (NCBI taxonomy): domain Eukaryota; kingdom Metazoa; phylum Mollusca; class Gastropoda; family Lymnaeidae; genus Radix; species Radix auricularia. Next base: position 641,794 of record MUZC01000998.1, on the reverse strand, counting down.
TAAGCAAACAAATAACTCCCAGCAAGATATGTCATGCAAAATTTATTTATTAAGAAAAATAATAAACAATTTTTAAAAATCAAATAATTTTCAGCATTTGATAATTTATTGTTTAATTAAAAAGCAACAATACATAGCCAATCAATGCATCAATGTATTTCACGTCAACATACTCAGAATTATACACTTTCTTATACACATTGCAAAGTTACTGATTTAAAATAATATTCATTGCAAAATTTAAATTAAACTCCTTGTTGAAGATTATCTTCTCTATCAACATATTCTCAAGTAAATATTTGGACAGATTGCATTATTTAAAAAAAAAATTATGATTGTAAATTTTGCACAGCCTATTGCAAATAAAAATTCCTTATTATTGTCTCAAACATTATGTATATAAACAGAATTTTGAGGCTTCAATGTAGTCAAGAGCATAGCGGTTGATTTTTTTTTTTTAATTTAAAAAAAGAAACGGAAAAAAAAATTATAAGATTATAAGCGCCTTAAGTGTCTTAGCTTTGCTTGATTTAAATTATTCCTTTGTGCTCTAATATAATGGAACTAGAATTTACACTATCTTCAGAGTGTCAAATCTATTGACCAAAGCAGGGAGAGACAGAATACTGTTAAATAAATGACTGTGTAAACCTGAGACAAACAGATCAGATGGAAAAGTTTATAGCAAACTTGTATTTCACCACAGCAAGTTTCTATTGCAAGAGGACTAGTTATGTGGTTACCAGGGGAAAAGAGTCAAACTAGGCAAGATGTCATGAAAAAAGTAAAGTGGCTGTAATGAAAGGTAGATATTTTCCATAAAGGATGTTTAAAAGTAAACAACTAGCAAAAAAACACATTGTTAATATAATCAAGAACAATGGAATTTGAAAGAGAGAAGTAAAATCTTGGTGAAGTAAAATCAGAGTTCCCAAAGTGAGTGAGTAGAACTGAAGACCGAATTAAGTTTGCATAACAATGATGTGTGCATTCTTTAATTTATAATATTGGATAACTTTTAGGGGCCAAAAATAGATTAAGTAAGTAAAAAACAATACACCTAATTATTTGCAGCAAATTTTAATAAAATGACCAAAAGAAATCAATTTAAAATCTCCAAGTTGACAAATTAAAAATATGTCAAAGGATTAGGAATATTTAGAGTGCTTCAATTAATTTTTAGGGCTAAAATAATAATCCTGTTGTAATTAATAGTAAAATTAGAAATGACCTTTATCCAATTTTAAAAAAAATAATAATTCTGTCTTGATAACATTTAAAATCATGAGTATCATATAAATTCATACTCAGAATTTAAGTCCATTCTGATATTAAAAGCTTCTGTAAAAAATGGATTACCTGAATATATCTAGATTGCTTCTGATTTTCTAAAAAAGTTTGCTAACAAACTGGATAAACAGACTATAGCTGAGTCATGAAAGTAAATGATAGAGTTAAAGATTCAAGGAATTAATTTTTCAACATCATACTTAGTTTGACCCTTCAACTATTAAAAAATCACTCTCCACCTTATTTTCATTTTTTCAGTAAAATAAATCAAAATATCTCAAAAGTTAAAAATGTTTAAGCTCTAGCTTAAAAGGGGTATTTACAATGACAAATAAAGGAAGTTTTCAAGTTGCATTGTCCATAAATTGAACTGCATCACATGGGAGCCAATATGAACTGAACATCAAAGAGGCTACAGCTTTAAAAAAAATTTTTATTTAGGACAGCTATACATTTATGATTTTTAAAAAAAAAGAAGAATAAAATGAAGAGCATTCCTGGTTTATGATTTGATAAATAATTTACAAATTTAACTTAAGAATACAATTTAAAAAATATTATAATATATACAGATTAGACAGAAATAATTTATGACTGTTGCTGGAAGTTCACAAACATAAGTTGGATGCATTCAATCCTTTTTGGGGTCTTATTATGACTCATACTTTATGTCACTTTAATGTGACCATAACGGTACTTTCCAGGTAGAAAAATTCAAAGCCATGAAAAAAAATCTGGAGACAAAAAATGCATAACGAATGGCATCAATGCATTGTATCCAAAGTGTCAAGAACTGTTGGTCTAAAATCCTGGAATATTAAGAGACACATATCAAACAAGACTAGATCCGGTTGAAATCTCTTGACATTTACAATAACATCTTAAGACTAGAATCACCAATTGTGTTTTGTTACCCTCTTGATCTGTTAGTCACCTTATAAAAATAAATATTTTTAAAAAATTCAAATACATTTTACAAATTTTTACAAACAAGAAAAAATACCTCCCCAAAAAATTAATTAAAAAACCATCATAAGTGTCACTTTTGTTAAAATTTTAATGTACCACAATTTTTTAAAACCCCTGCAAAGTCTAGGCTAAGAACACTATCTGGAAAGATGATATTATCTCAGCATACAATTGGATTTTTGTCGTATCCCATGATCTTACCCTTCTTATGTCTTAGTAAAATTGATTATTTGCATCATTATTCATTTAAATTAAATTAGTTTTTAAAAAAGATAGATTAAAATTTGTTAATTTCTCGTCCTTGTAGGATATAAGCAAGACGATAATGAACATAGTTATCAATACACAAATGGAACTCAAAGGTTAAACACAAAAAAAATCTAAATTTAAAAAACTGTTTAAATTAAAAGTCTAATTAAATAACATTTTTTAAAAATATTCTGCTTGTTAATTTAAAAGATAACTAGCAAGGATAAAAGAAAATGAGGTACACTATAAAACATCTGTTCCAGAAGTTATTTAAATATTGAACACACATACTATTAAAATGCATTTATTACCTAGGGTAAAAAATTTTTATCTAATAAGTTGGGCAGGTATGGCGTTAAAATAAAAATTGGGATCTGTCATAAAATATATTTAAAGCGCTACTCATTAACATGAAAATATTTTAACAAAATTAATATTTAATTTTTTATATATTGATTGTTTACAAAATTTAATTATACTAGTAGCAGCATAGTTTGATAGATAACTGCTAGGAAGATGAAGGTCAATTATAAAGTTCAAATTTGTACTGGGGTATTTTTCAAATGGCTCTAAATATCTTTGGTTAAGTGCATGATTTTCACCCATGCTAACATTTTAATTAACAAATTTCAGATAAAAAAAATACATTCAATAAAAATGCATTGTAATGCCACATTTTTATTAGTGGTTTATTAATTTTTTTTCAAATTGATTTTATCTCCTAGACTGCCTTCATGACCGTCCAATGCCCATTATCACAGCACATTAAAATAAAAAAAATAAAACTATAAAAACCCTCCTCCCACTCCCACCCTGTTTTACACAAGTCATATTTGAGAATACCCATTTTGCAGTATTATTTGATGGATAGCCAATCTTTACTTTCCCCTCTCTTTCATGGACTTTTGATTGGTCTGTGGAATATTTACCAGTACTTTATTGTTGACTGAATGCTATCTTAGCAGAGTATTCATCCTGGTAACAAGGCTCTAGCAACGAGACCTCTACATGATAATACTAATGTCTCTGTGAAACCAGTGTAATACAAGATAATATTCATAGTTTTATGCCAATACTTTTGTGAAGGAGAGAGACAAATGACAAAAGATATTATCAACTAAATCTCAGAAAGTCCTGATAACTTGTAGAATGTAGACCACACTGAAAAACATTATTTAAGTGTGTGCTGACCATTTTCATACATTTTGCAGATGTGAAACAAATATGAAACAAAGAAGTTTTATCACCAGCATTTGTGAATAGACTTATTTTCAAAGTGAAATATAAGTACATTAAAAAAAGATGTAAATAAATATCTAATTTATAAAAAGGTTTACTCTAGCTTAAGTGTTAATGAATCAAATGATATTTCTGACAAACAAAATAATTGGTTTAGTAAAGCGTATTCTTAAAAGGAAATAAATGTTTATATGTATACAATAATTATAAAAGAAGAAAGAATGAATAACTTTGGACATGAAAGGGGCAAAATTTAGAGTTCATTTCCATAAATATCTTTCACTAAGTTTACAAAGTTACATTACAAAGATGACTAAACTTTTCCAAGTTGAATGCAGAAGGCTGTTATAAATTTTAAGAATGACCTACAAGTTAATTTTTGATGATCAGCTTGTCTTAAAATAGAAGATTTAGTTTTTCAAGAACATTCATTTGTTTTTCTATAGTTTTTTTCAGCTAATCCTACTTTAGGAAGATAACTAAATATTTAAAGCAAATCCTCTTACTACATCAATGCTTGACATTATTACTTTGTTTTTCCTTGACATTAACAAATTGTAACAGATGTAATAGAATTGAGCTTTTTAAAAAGCTTCATTTTAAAGTATCTGTAAATGGTATATTTTCCAAAATGAATAGGGTCCTTTGAAAATTAAAATAATTAAAGTAATAAAATTTTTTAAAAATAGTTCACAAAACATTTAGTAATAACAATTAACATTGTCAACAATTATATATAAATATAAAAGCTAAAACATAATTTAACATTACATCAGGTATAGATAGCTAAGGTGTTTACATAAACATTCATTCACTCATAGAAATTAAAAGCCATATTTTCTTACATTTGAGCATTAACACACTGTAAATATTTTTTTACACATGCAACAAATGTATTGTAGCTTAGCTACAAGTGGCAACATGGAATTTAGAAGTAAAAAAAGATTTGACCAACACAAATATTAAGTTAAAAAAATAGATACATAAAAAAATTCAGTTTGCTTGATGCTCATTGCCAGTTATAGAAAACATAAATGAAAAAATGATCAAACAAGGGAGTTTCTTTAGTTTACATTTGTACAGGAACAGAAGGATACTCTTAGCTTCAAGGTTTCAACAGAAATTTTGTATAGAAAGAACACATAAGAAATGTTTCCACCAACAAACACAGGAAGAACAAAGTAAAAGCCATGGGGGCAAAGTTTTATAAACAAGTTTTCTTTAGATAAACTTACATTTGCTATTAACATTTAAATCTTGCACATACTTTTATGTAATAAAAAGGTTAAAAAAAATGAATGTAAAACAATTTTATAATGATCCTAGAGTGAAACTCAACCGTACAGTATCATGTTATTGAAATTTTAAAAGACACATGATAAATTAATCAAAGTGTTTTTTTTTTAAAAAAGGAATCTTGAAATCTAGTAAAATCAAGACATGAGAAATTTTAAAGAGGAAGGAAATGTGAATTAAATTAATTTTAATATCATTTTTTCTCCTTAAATATATTGGCTCTATAATGAGTTCTAAGACAATAACTTACATTTCACAATATTCAATTTGCATTATAAGTGACTAAACAATAAATAATTGATAATGACATGTAGAGACATAAACATCTTTTCTTCCAACTTTTTATGAAGTTTCATTTCAAATTCAAATATTGTTTTAGGTAGAAGAGATACATTTTTCAGCTTTAATTTAAGCAACAAAAAAAAAAAAAATGGTGCTTAAAAAAGTGGTTCTTCTTTTCCTCAAGATTAAGTTTTAAAAGGTTAGATTATGTATAAGACATAAGGTTAAACTTAATTATGAAATCATTTTTTTAAAATGGTTTAATGTATCACCCATCTCTGCCCTCTAATGTATATACTTGTACTTAAATGATACAAAATTTGCCGATTTGTACGGCTGTGAATAGGAGAAAAAAATTTTCTATGGATATGTACACAAATATAGAATAAAAATGTTCCCAGGGAGATGTACAGATTTACAAAGACATGATACAACAAACATTCCTGCATTACTAGAGCAGCTGTTAAGGCATGGTCTCAAACATGATTATTTTCTGGATTATACAAATAGACTAATAGACAACTGATTTATAATATACAAACAGTGAGTTTCCTTGCAAAAAACTCAATAAAATAAACAGTGGGGTATATTTGCAGCTTAACTATTACTATTATGCATGACATTTATGATTAGAGAAAAAAAATCCAAATAAATACTCCCAGCAATGGCTTTTAAAAGATATAACTCAATGTCTTCCCTTAAAAAAAATAAGTAAAACTGTTATTTAAATAACTTAAGGAAGATAAGAATATTTCTCTTCATTGAGTTATTTATTATGAAAATCAACTTTCTTGATTCAATTAAAAAATCAATTAAAATGGAACACTTTTAAGTTTAAGAATGCAAATGCTTCAATTATAAATATATATCATTAAAGGCACGGAGACCTATTGTTGGGACTGCAAGTTATTTCTTAAATCTAGTTTTACAGTGGACAGATATAAAATGATAACATTGTAAAAATTGTCCATTAGAGTAAAGACACATAAATTATTATGACAGTTTTTAAAAAAGTCATAGGAAATGTATTAATACTTATCTTAAAACCTTTTTGCTGTTCTTTTATGCATGAAGAACAACCAACCTTCTTTCATCCAAACATGCAGAGTGCATTAAATGATATATAATTTTTAACGGTCTTCTTTGCTTTGTGTAGATCTTTGTGAAATCCCATTTGTAACAAAGCAATTATTCTTTTCAGGAATATTATTTTTCTTGGCACCTTCACTGCTTGAGTCACTTAACTCACTGTCAGATTCACTTCTGATGTCTTTTTCAATCTGAAAAGGAAATTATATAATTAAAACAGTGCTCATTAATAAGCAATTACAAGAGCTAAAATTATTAGTCTGCATTGTACAGACATTTAATGTTTTCAAGTGGTAAGACTTAACATTTTCATATAAAAATTTATTTTCTAATAGCTGCATAGAAGAGTATATGCAGAAGCAATAATTTCCAGCTGTTTACAAAAAATTTAAGAATTATTTCTAGTGCAAAAAAATTTAACATTGTTTCCCTAACTTTATAAATTTATTTGATTTTTTATCATTTTATAATTTTGCTGAAAGTTAATAATGAAATAATATTAAAATGATAATTTAAAAAAAAATTGAGCTTATAATACAGAATGCTGATGTCAGCTCAATTCTGCAGGGTTTAAATAAGCATAACAGGATGAAAAATACTAATTGACTGAAGGAACTAGACAATCTGAAACATACAATGCATTAAATAGCCACTACTTACTGAACCAAGGGTAAGTTTCTGGAAGGCTATACTTAGTATAAGGTATGTCCACATTATATGCAATAACTGCAGCACAAATAAAAGTCCATTGAAGAACCAGTAGGCTGGAAATGTAGTCACATAATCGTGGATTTCCACAGCTGATGCATTTAAAACCCTGCACAAGTTAAAAAAAAATAAATCAATTGTTAAAAAACAAAAAGGTGTTTATTTAAAGACCAAACCAAGCTACCCTCAAAGTTAATTGTAGCATTTCAATATGTGTAATTAAAATAGATAGGTACCCATTTTTGGGGCTTGGGTGCAATAGTAATAAAGATCCAAAGTACTATGACACACACACATGTTACTATGATATATGGCTGAAATCAAGTTGATTCGCTAAGAGCATTAAAAAAACTGGTTATGTATACTTTCTTAAACTTTGTGGCCAGTCAATATATACTTACCACAATGGATAAATGAATATTCTGGATATAATCCAAGTTAATATAAACATTGCAAAAAATATTTCGCAGGTAGTTTGATGTTTTGTATACTTGGCCATTTTTGCAATCTGGGGGAATTTAGAATCAATGTTAATCAAAATTGTAATAAAAACTTACATTATATTATAAATTATAATAATACAATTTTTTTATTCTGGGAAGCTACATCAAAATAGGATAATAAGTGGAAGTAAGATACATATTAAAACAAGCTTAGACATGAAAAAACTAACTACATGTTATGTGATTTCTCAGAAGAAAAAGTTAATAAAAATAAAAACCTTTTCATTTTAAAATCTAAAATTAAAAAAATAAAATTATTAAACAACTTATTTTTTTTTAAAGGATGAAATGCAATTTTTAATTATCAACTTATCACTACCAAGAAGAGCAACACTTCCAAGAAGAGCAAAGCATCAAGAGTTTTTTAAAGCAATGGAATCAGATAAAACTTACATTGAGCCAAGGATCAGCAAAATCATGAACTATAAGAACCAAGCTACCCACGCGTACAAAGTTGCAAGCCCATGAAAAATAGATAAGAAGTATTGTGACTAAATGATGGACCACCATCTCTTTCTTATCCTAAAAAGGGAAAAAAAAAAAATTACAAGTTTTTAACTGGTTGAAGCATAATAACGTGGGTAGATTTTTTCAATGTTAATTTAAAATACAGGTCAGTGATATATATATTTCCACCCTAAAATAGACTTCTTTTTTTTTTAAATTGATATATTATTTTTTTTAATTAAAAATTTTTTATGAGTTGTAAGATGAAGATGTAACTAAGTAATGAAGCTAGAAAAAAAACCTTTTAATCATGGTTAATATTACACCTATTTTAAGGATTTTGCATTAATAAAAGAAAATATAATAAACTGGTACTTTGAGTGAGAAACTTAAATTTCTTTAAAATGAAAATGAGCATGAGGAATTCAATTATTTCTGATTTTAAAATATTGATAAAATTGACAATGCTGTTTACAAAATGTGCTAATATACCTTTTTTTGGTAATCTCTTTGAAAGAATATGGCAAACAGTAAACTCCAGTAAAAACTCAATTCCAGCAAATACAGGTTGAAAATGTCATTATCTATGTGCTAAAGGGAGATATTTGATATAAAGTATGATGATGAATTAACTAATGCAATAAATGATGATGAAAATAAAAATTAAAATCTGCTTTATACACATATACATTTTTGCTTTTAGTAATAATACTTTAATACTTAAAGGTCACCATAATTCATTAAAACATTTTTAAGAAAAACAAAAGACCTTTAAAATGTAGATTTCTCAACCATTAAAATTGTTCATGTTATAAAATCGAAAGTGACAAAAAAACATCATAAAATAGATAGTACTTAGTATGACAGGAATGTTGTATTTCAATAATGGAATTTCCTTGCATTTTTTCTCCACTGCCTTTTTGAAGCTAACCACAATCTTAAATCTTTTTTCATTGGCCATGCCAATGTATTCCTTTTACCAGGCAAATAAAAAATAATACAGTTGTTTTGTGACTTTTTAAAAAAGTGGATATATTTTTTAAGAAACCTGCTGAAAAAGCTTTTCTAGTGATTGAATTTGAGATTGACAGTAAAAGTAATAGTGCTAAGACTGGTCTACCCAAAATTAAGATTGTTTTCGAAACAGTAGCAGTATTCAGAAAAACCTTCATTTATTCTTCCATCAAGCTGTGACAAAACATTTCCTATCTGTGCCAAACCTAATATGTAATAACAATAAACTTAGTTTAATGCAAAAATTAAAACTGCTGCTTAATTTGTAAAGTAAAAGTAGTGAATCTGTTATATCTGTTAGTAATAACATTGTTGCAGGAATCTGCAATTCAGTTTCAATTTGAGATTGAAAGTTGTAATTACCACCCTTCTTATTGGAAGAAATAAATATCTTGCCAATACCCATCTTTTTAATGCCAGAGTCAAAGAAATATTTCTAAAAAAATTACAATGAAACAAGGGTAAGCATAAAACTGATACTCTTTCTAACTAAAAAATGATTTTATTATTAATATTTTACTAAAATCAATTGCAAAGCCAACTTCAATTGACCAAAGAACTTTTTGACAAGTGCAAAAAGGCCATTAGGGAGATGCTGGAAAATTAAACTCTATGAAGCCTCTGTTTGAATGAAAAATATGATATTTGGTTCTGTAGATTTCTGCATGTAATGTAAACATTTCCATTAATTTTTTCTCATATTCTGCAGTATTCTGTAGATTCTTAAACTTAAGAGGTAATGGAGGTAACTTTATATTTATTTAGTATGTAGTTAAATCGGTGCCCCGGTGTGCCGTGACTTTGCACTCAGACAGCTATACAAATTTTTTATCTTGCAGGTCAGTACGTGATCAGAGTACCTACTAACTTTATCAGTCTTCACATACACATTTTACAACCAGGAAAACATTCAGCCACAAGATATGAATCATAACATCTCACAAAGCTTAGATAAACATGTCAGATAAATATCACCACAATGAACATGTCTAACTGTTCCAATTTACAAGAAACAAATTCAACCGATGTAAGTAAGTAATATCGCATCAAGAATTGTTAAAATGATATCAAGTTGCTTACTTGTTTAGGCCATCCAACCCAGCAGTTAACTGTCACCCACAACCATGGTTTCTGAAAATAATCCTCTATTTCAGTTATCTCTAAAATAATGTAGAAAAAAAAATATATATGAACATTTATTGACATTTAAACTTGAAATGTTAAAACTTGAATAACTTATGTGTTGTGATTTCCTTATCTAATCTAATAAACTCCAACCTAAGAGGATTCACAAATAGGCAAATTATTGAATTGATTGCAGTTATACCTCAGGCACAAACTTAATTTATTCCAGGACATGGTTTCGTAACACAAAACATTCATAATACGTTGAAATTAAAGAAAAAGAGAAAATCAGTTCTAACAATCTTTTCTTTTTTTTTATTAACATCAAGTTGTTTACCAGACAAAATGCAATAATATGTGTACTTCACATGTTGCATGAAAAAGAAGCTTCGACTCATTTGAAAAACTTTTTCTTCTTTATGACCATGGACATAATTGATTTTCCCATGCCCATATTGTACTAATTAGCAGAGTCAGAACATAAACGTTTTCATATTTCATTACTATTTCTTTCTTTACCTCCACTGTTATACATTTTTGCTTCCAAGCAACACCACCTACCATTTTTCAAACTGATGGTGTTGCAAGGAAAATTAAAAAGAGATTAACTGAACACAGTGCTTCTGCTAAGAAATATTTACTGATCTGTAGTTCAGCAAAAGAAAGCAAGACAGTTGATGCATGATAAAATGACATAAATATAAATAATAATAATTTATCAATACAAGAATTGTGCTTGTTTGTCTGTTTGTAGAAATTTTTTACCAGGGCCAGTGTAATTTAGAGCCATTTGCAACAGTTTCAAAGGTTTAAGAAATAAAATTAATATTTTGTAAATTGTAAAAACCATAGATTTCATCTGAAAAGTGTACTAATTAATATTTACTTTTAATTTACTCCCCCCCCCTTCCCAATTTTATGTTTTGGTAAGTGAATATTATTTATAACATTTTAACATAAAATTGGGAAGGGGGGGAAGTAAATATTAATTAGTGGTACATAATTTGATACAAATTTAAATTTATTTACTGTTTCATAAAAACAAAGTTCCAATGATTTTTAAATAAATGAAAATTGAAAAGGTTACAATTGAATTTAAACATGTTATACCACAACTCAAATGAAATCAAATACTTTTTTTAAATACAAATTTTTCTTAATTTCAAATAGATTTTTAATTAAACTTCCCAACTTTGTCAGCATTAAATTTTGTAAAAGAATTCTCACTCACTTCCTGATAAATAAGCATGAAATATATAGATATTTAAATTTGATTAAATATGAACCTACTGTCGTTTGATGAATAAAATAATAATTGGTTCTCACATTTTTTTTGGACAAATAATTGGTTTATATTTCCAGTGAAACTACCTAAAACTAAAAAATTATATCATTTTAAATTATTCTCTACCCATAAACATTTATATTTATGGACTTCAAAATCACAAACTTAAGCAACATTTGAAGCCAACCGACTAACAGAAGTGGATGAATATTGAATTAAAATATTTGACATAGAACAAATCTGTGTGATTGAATAAAAATTGAGAGATAAAAAAATAGTTCAATAATAAATGAAAGTTAAGAATAACAAATACTTACATCCCACAGAGCATATAAACCGTAACTGAAAGATGCAGTGTAGAATAGGACATGCCAGCTGTAGAGAGTATAATTTTTTTGTTGTAAGAAATATTATTTATAATTGTTAATGGTATAATTATAAAACATCTGCATGTTGTTGCTAACTTTACTTCAAAATTTATCCAAGGTGAGATTGAATTTCTTTATTTCAATGAAATGGACACATATACCTGCATTCTCTAAATTTATACATTGATGAAGGCATTTGAATTATTCTTCTTTTAAAAAACCATCGTTGAATTTGCCTTTCAGTCATTTCTGTTTGCTTGACTAGTTTCTGGAATTCAATGAAACAAAATTTGATCAGTATTGAGCAATGTAAATTAATATAAATTTTCAACACAGTATGTATAATTATTTAATAAATAATATTATAGTAACTTTATGGAACTTTTTCACTAAAATTACATAAAACTGAATACACCAAAATTAGTTCATAGCTTAATGAATTTATAAATAAGAGCAATGCATTTAAATACTGGAAAAACATTGGAGAATACAAACCAAAATTTCATTCTGTGGAACTTTAGACCGATATGTCCTATATGCAGCTTCTAGAACTGGTGCATCTTTCAAATAAATACGCTTTCGTTCTTTAAGTCCCATCCAATGTCCCAAAGGTTTTATAAGAAAGCTGGTAAAAAAATTAATTAATTAAAAATACATTTTGATACCTTTATAATTTTTTGATAATCATGAAGACATACAAATTATTATCTAAGTCTGGTAAGGAGTTTGCATTAGCATTTGTAAATTGCTATAAGAATTTCTTATTTAGGTTTTTATGATGATAAAAATAATAAAATAAGGCCCTAAGAGCCTGACACACTTCAACATTAAACATTAGTCTTAAGCTATTACAAAATTTGTATAAATATTTTAATTAGTAAAATTATTTGTCTGTTCAAAATGAGGTATTTAACAGTAATTCAGTTAAATGATTGACATGTCTTCAGAGCAGGAAAGTCCAGTTTAATCTGAGTGAATTTGCAATTCATCTGTATTAGAGTATTACCTAGACTTCATTTTTTGTGTAAATCAAATATTGAAACAACCATTGAATTTCAATTTAAATATAATCCTGGTAATTTGATGATAGAAAAAAAAAGAAATTTTTAATAACTTTAACAATTCACTTATAATCATTGTTTTCTAAGTAGTTTCTCAATAACAAGCAGTTTTAACAAACTTAACAAAATCATAATTAATAAAAGTAGCTTTCAACTTATGCCATTCATGAGTAAAAAAAACTTTATAAACAACTGCATAGATAGACAAGTAAACAAAAAATATCACCAGTAATTTCATGAAGTAGTTTTAAAAATCAAAGTTGATACATGTTTTAAGAGTCTGATTAGCATACTAAAAATGTTATTTTAAATTAAAATTGAAAAGTACAAAAAGGGAGATTCATACATAAAAATTTTGAAGTCATATTTAATTTGTAAGCCTGAGGTCTTCCTTTATGTAATTTTTTTTCAAGATTTGACAATCATCAACAGACAATCCAACAAATCAATGTGTCTAGTAGATAGCCAAATGAGTATTTTCCCAATCGGAAAGAAAAACCTAAAAAAAACATAAAGGCTGTCGGTACTTCATGTCCTCGTCTTTGTTTGTAAAAGGAGATTGCGAGTGATACTTTTTAGAAAAATTAATCTTAAAAATCATTTTTCCTTACGAAAACCATTACATCTTAAATAAAAAGATTACAACACCAGCATCATTATTAATTCTAAGGTAAGTATCAGTTTGGATTTAGCATTGGACAAAACTTTTATTTGTATTCTAAAATTTATTATTTATTTTATTTTAATATTCTACCAAAGGGGTGTCCAAACTTTTTGCATGGCAGGCCATATTCCTTGAAGTAAAGATATTTGCGGGCCAGATTAAAATAATATTATAAAAAGGTCATAGGCTGAGAAGATTTTATGCAAAATTTTAATGTGGAGGGTGGTGAAACTGAGATATGCAATAAATAGGTGTAGTCAGGCTTAATGCCACTGGTTTTGATACTTACGATATCACCTAGCTGAGAGTCACTTATTTTCGTACTCACACGGTTTCTGTTAAAATTCATAACTGAAAATGTCTGCTTACACAACATTGTCCAGCAAAGAAGCTGAGCATTTTCTTAGCAAATGTTTGAATCTCTTTATCCAGCTGACTGTAAAGTCAATGAGAGAAAGATGTTGTTTGCTGTGACTTTCAGCATCATTTTGCAATAATTTCCCGCTGCAGATTGAAAGGTGTAGAAGAGAACATGATTTCCTTTAAAATAGTTGCTAAGTCCTGAAGCATTTTTGAAATTCATCAGCCATGGATGTGATATCTCCTACATACCTATGCATTTACTCACTGAAGTTTTTTTCTGGAAAACTTGTCATGATTTCCTGTAGTGAGCGGAAATGTGTGGCATTCAGCTACATTTGAGACAGTTGCCTTTGAAAGAGTTGCAGCTTGTTCCCAAAGGCCTTAATATGTGAATATAATTGACATTCCACTGCATTGTGCCTTTTAAGATTTGTGTTAAGGAAGTTTAGATGTCTTGTCACATCAACTAAAAAAGCAAAATCTGCCAAGCAGTGTCAGATAGTTCAAGAATTGGTTGTTTCATAACTTCAATTACTTGCCCTATTTATTTTTTAAGTGCATTTAAGTGCTCAAGTGCATTCCCCCGACTGAGCCATCTTACATCATTGTGATACACATCTACGTATTCTCCCTGGATGTAAAGAATCGACTGCTGAAACTGGCGATGAAACAAGGCATTAGAGCGAATAGAGTTTATAGCTTTTATCATTGGCATGATCACATCTAAGATATTTGGCACAAAGAACTTGGTGAATGATACAGTGATGGTCAAAAGCTTTGCCACCCTCTTCGCTCATTAATAATTACATTTTTTTTCCGGGGTAGTTTGTTATCATTGACAGCAGAACAGCAAATCAGTATTTTCCCTTGTCGGGTCTTTAAGACTCCGAAGGTCTAGTAAATCTTCACTCACACACATGTTAAACATTCCTTCTCCACTTTTCTTTGTAGCGGTGTGCTTTGTCATTAATTTTCCTTCTATTTTGACATGCTTTCTCCATTCTAACATAGGAATTAAAATGTCTAAATAACAGCAACTTCACTATCAATCTAACACAAATAAATACATACAGATAAGTAGTTATGTACCTTACAATAAACAAAATGTGTTGAATGTGACAAATGCTAAAAATTGGTAAAAAAATATGATACAAAAAAATATTAAAAATTTGTAAGTTTACTGACGCCAATTTCGTTTCAGCCTCCAATCAACCAAAATATATATATATAATTATATATATAAATAAATGATGTAATCAATTTTTTCGGGAGGTGGTCAATGAATTTCGTACAATTAGCTACATACATTTTTTAGAATCCTTTTCACATTGTTATAATTAAAACATCTGCCATTTTCAACATTTGAAATGCTCAAATATGTACAAAATTTCAACTTTTCTTATAAATATAATGTCATTCCAGAAATATTATATATCAGTTATAATTATTTCAGCTAAGGCTGTGGGCCATTTCAAATTGCTTCGCGGGTCGGACTTTAAACACCCCTGTTTTACCACATAATATTTATAAATAAGTAATTAAAGTACCATATATATTCGCCCTAAAGCCGACCATTTTGGACAAAATCTAGGGGGAAAATTGTGGGAAAGGGGGGGGGGGGTCAGCAATGATCGGGTCATGGTGATTTCTGCATGTATATTGAATATTGTGTTGTTATTGTACATCTTCAAGGTTCTTTTCTACATTCTACAAGATCCGACTGCTTCACCAGAAGCTATAAAATATTACTAAAGATCTGCACTTACCATATTTAATTATTTTATTGATTTTTGTGAATTTTTTTACAAAGTGAAAAATGATTTATCCAAGTACCTAGACTAACTCTATCTGTACTATTATTATGAAGATCTAAAGTCTAATTGTAGTTTAATAAACTAAGTTTATTATAAAATTATAGCTAGACTGCACTTCTTTTACTTTTAGTATTAGTAATTAGTACATGTAATAAAGTATTAGGCAATTACTATTACTATTAGTTAGTATTAGTGATATTATTGGATGTGGCTAGCGCTACGACAATTTTGTCGTCTGCTCTAGTGCTACGACATGTCGTAACAGCAGATGATCCGGCGGGATGTTGCTAGCGTTACGACAAGATTGTCGTAACAGCAGACGAACCGGTCGGATGTTGCTAGCGTTACGACATGTCGTAGCGCTAGTCAGGAAACTAGTGCTACGACATACGCAACTTCTGCTACGACTAGTTTTAGTCACTTCTTTATATTGTATACGCATATATATTATAATACGACATTATTTGTGTGTGCATTAAATTAATTCTAAAATCTAAATTTATTTAAATAAATTATTTAAATAGATTTAATTTTAATATAATATTGGTCTACTGTCAAGGTATGAGAATCACTGTCAATGAATGGTTCTGAGTTGTTGTGAGTTGTGTGGTGAGAATGTTATGAACTCTATTCATTTGACGGACTTTTGAAGGTCAGGCAATGACTTGAGAGTACGCGCAAGGGCTATATATAGTGTGGGTCTGTGTAGTGTGGGAGAGAGACGAGACGAGAGAGACGAGTGAAAAAACATAGGAGAGACTTGTAACGTCAGTGTGTGGACGTTCGGCCAGGGCTGTGTTGTTGACGGATGGTGTTATCGAGGTTGCTCGAACACTGTGAAGACTGCGATCCTGTAAGCCTATGCTGTGATGTCTCGATGGCTGTATGAAGGATTTATACGTGTATTTATAGTTCAATAAAGAACACCTTCTATTCGACAAGAGTCTGTCTTTATTAAGATTGTATCCAGAACCCAGTACGCAACATCTACCGATTATAAATATATCAGCCGATTTTGCTATACTATACTATAGTATACTTGTGTAAGTGATGCCGATCCATTAAAATTAAGTATACCGTAAAGCCTAAAGCCGTAAATGAAAATCCTCAAGTAACGATTCGCGCACAATCGCAAGAATGTAGGCCTAAAATAATTCGTTTCGTGTGGAATAATAAAATGTGCCGTGTGCAGACTTGTCACAGGAAACCATTCCATTCATCCTTCTACCTCATTTTCACTCTATTACTAATACTATTACTATGGAGGAGGGGGGCAGGTAATAACAACCGCACAGGACTCCTCGTTTACTCGCCTTTTTCCCCCCTATTACTATTAGTACTATTACTTCGTGTTGCTGTTTGTGTCCGTTTTCTCAGCACCCCCCCGCCTCTCTTTGCACTTTTTATGACGAGCAAGTCTGCGGGGTACGATGCACTATGCCTCCCTCCCCCGCTTGCGTTCAGCACTTTTTCGCGATGCCTTCAATTCAGAGAATGTTTCAAAAATATCTTGAAAACAATTATCTTATCTTAGATATACAGACGCTCCTTCTATGCAGAAGATAATTGCGTCCACAGACCATGAGAGATGATCTGTTGGCAAGTGATGCAGCGGTCACAGGCCACGGCTATAGGGGTTCCACACATTACCCCAGCCGCCTAACTATTGTCTAGTTAGGTACCCATTCGGAGCTGGGTGACTCGGGGACTCCTCAGGCCCCAAGAACAAATCCTCACCTTCGTGTGGATTCGAACTCGTGACCATCGGTATGACAGTCGAGAGCGCTACCTCTCGACCACCACGTCCCACAATTAAGTAACAGTGATGGTTTATAGTCAGTTTTTAAACTCACGCCTCAACTTTTCGTTGATGATGCCGACTGAGTGTCAACTCACGAATCAAAAGAATAAAAAAAAAAAATAGTCGTATTAGCATAATTAAATACAGCTTTAGTCGTAACTGTAAGTAAGCACATATCACTTTTTTACGACTGTCGTAGCAGCAGACGACCCGGTCGGATGTTGCTAGCGTTACGACATGTCTAAAATCTAAATATTTTTATGTTAACAGATTTATTCAACGTATCTGCTTTTCAGAATAATAACAAAATCATAATCAGCATACTCATTATGATTTAAAATAATAATAATAAATGAAATTTAAAAAAACAAAAAAAACCAAAAACATGACGGCAACGGGATTTGATCCCGCTATCGATAGTATTATATCATTTTGGCAGCAACCATACTATCACTTGATCTAGCGAAGTTGCTGAGAAAGTGTCATATTTTTAATTTATAACTGTTTTTCATTTAATGGGTCAATCTATATTTTTTTTTAATCCTTTAAAATTCATTAATAAGCTTATCTAGTGATCATGATATTTCATTATGAGAATTATAGTTTAGTATTTAAGTATTAATAATAGCATAATTGAAAATACAGAAAATTGTTTACGACATGTCGTAACTTGTCATAACGGCAGACAACCCGGGCGGATGTTGCTGGCGTTACGACATGTCGTAGCACCAGCCACATCCGCGCGGGTTGTCTGCCGTTACTTTGTCGTAGCAGTAGACACTCCGGATATTATTAGGCAGCACTGATTAAATACAAATCACAAATAAATGTAAATTGTAAAAGTCTAAAATGACTAAAGTCTAAAGTCAAAGTAAAGTTAAGTGAAGTCAACTGATTACTCAGTTCAGTAATACATACAGTTTGATACAGTTATTACAGTAGTCTGAGTAGTAATGAGTAATTGAGTAATGTACTGAACTGTTACTGATTACCTTTCGTATAAAAGCCTCACTAACATCAAAGCAATACCAACAAAAATGGACCAATTCATATGACTTATTTTTGGATAGTATACTGAAGGATCAGAACTTATAAAATCTTCCCAACGTGCGTCGTCACCCAGCCAAAAGTGCTCATTCCAGATAAAATTGTGAAATCTATCCCAAAAGGTCGCCATTTTGTTTCTACACTGATGATACGGGAGAACACTCTTAAAAAAGCTGCAATGTTGTGATACACTACAAAACGTTTCCGGTTTCCCACCCACAAAAAACCCATAAAATCATTTTTTAATGAATTTCTTCTCTTTCTTTTAAAACGTTAATAAAATTAATAAATACTAAATAAATAAAATAAGAAAATTTAATAATAAATAAATCAAATTAAAACAATAAATAAATAAAAAAATAAAAATATTTTCATTTCGTATTTTAAAAGCACCAGTTAAAATATAATCTAAGTTTAAATAAAGCATTATTTCGTTAAAAATAAATAGATGTCAATACGTTATTCTAAAACCAAATACTATTTTTTAAAATTATATTTTTAAAACGAATCTTTAAGATACGTTCCCCTTTCCCCCACCCACTTTTCCCACGACGCATAGACACTCCTTTGAGTAACTAACTGGTCATATGACGATATCAATTGTGATATAATCCAAGAAAGAGCACACCGAGAATTAATTTAGCGTACATTTGACTAGGTTTATTCCCCCTTTTTTTGACTAGCTACCGGTTTGTTTGTTGATTTGTTTTTTGCTGTTTTGGGTTTTCGTGTGTTTTTCTTTTTAAATTATATGCCTAAACAATATTATACTAAAGGTTACATCATGATGCTCTGTTATAATATTTTATAAATTGCAAACACTGCTTCTGTGCAGAAGATTATTGTGTCAGTCACGGAAGATTCATCATATTGCAGATACAGAACCTGGTATAACTACTTGTTAAAATATGGCAGAGAATCGTTAGTAAATTCGCAATTAATTAGTAGTCTATAGATCTACCATTTGTGTTTAAACTCTTCAAATTCTTCTTCACCCTTAACTTCAGATTGATTTTGTGATTGGCGCAACGCATATTTAGTTCAAAGTCGTGAAAACTGTGCAGACGATGGAACATCTAGGTTAACATAGTATACAAGAAAACGTGGCTCAACAATAAATGACTGCATGTCAACTAGTAGAACAGATAAATGATAAACGGCAGTACAAGTAACGTGTTCATGAGCGAATTGTGGCAGTCATAATTATTTTGAAAGGGCGTGGTTTATGTTTAAGATGAGATACGGAAGCATTTGGCTCTTCTCCCAATTGCAATTTCCTCAAAATTATAGCAAAATTTGATCCTTCAAAAGCAAACCAATAATTGAATGTTGCATAACAGTTCAGGTGTCACATTTTATCTTTCTATTACCATATGTGATGAATTTAACCAAATTATGGCACATAAAGTAAGAGACTCAATCGTGTATGATTTAAGAACTGGAAGGTACTTCAGTTCATCTTTATATTCCACTCCAGACCAGTCCCGTAATTATCAGCTCACGGTTATTTTGGGATATGTTTCCAATTGAACTTTTTCTTATTTTCCTAGAGATGGGTACCCCCACGGGGGGAAAGTGAAGCTAAGTTGGTGTAAAACTACTTTACAAATGAATGCAAAATATATCTTTTAAAGTGTTGAGGCAAGTCATATGAAAATGCTGCCAATATGTCTGGTGAATACAAGGGTATACAAGAAATAATATTGAAGACTAACAAGTATGTTATGAATATTTCATGTGCTGGTAATTCCTTGAATCTTGTTGGCAGAGCAGCAGTTGATTGATGTTTAGATGAAGTAGTAAAATTGTTTAAGGAATATATAATTTGTTTTCATTATCTGCACAGATTGGCAGTACTGTTGACATTCTTCAAAGATGCATTCCGTGATGTGAATGGGCAATTCTGAGATTGTTTCTTAATATAATATTTTTAAACTGCTCTGGAGAAAGATCGCTTCCTAAGCCATAGGGAACAAAAATGAATTAAAAATAAAAAATTCTTCAATTAAATTATGTTCCTTCAGTCTCTTGTGCATAGAAAAGAAATATACGCAGTTTATCATTGATGTCTTCACAGTGGCGTAGCTTGGACTTTTGCCGCCCGGGGCGTCTCCAAGTTGCCGCCCTTTTCAGAGGCCATCCATAAATGACTTCACGCCCCTGGCGGGGAGTTGCCACATTTTTGACGAGAGGGAATGTTTCATAAATGTGACGTCACATCAAAAACGCGCAACTTACATATTTGATTAATGACACTTTATTTAATGACGTTTTACATGGCTTCACGTGTGTTATAATATTATAGTGCATGCAGCCTTACACTAAAAACATACTCAAATGACTAAAAATTGATTGAAACATGCTCAATTTTAAATAGAAAATACGGTTTTATGGGGGGATGGCCAGCGCTTTGCGACGTCATATGAAAAAAACGGGTGTATGTTTTTATGATAATGTCTGACGAGGGGCGAGGGGTAAAAAATCAGCCAAAATAACGTGAAGTCATTTCTGGTTGGCCCCTTAAGTTATAAATTAAATAAACATGATTAAATAATTAAAATTGAAGAGAAATAAAGGTGGTAAACATTTTTACCATTGCATACCATACTTACGTAAGCAGTAATAAAAGAGGCCGCATAAAAATAGAATGATATGCCTATAAATACACACTTATAAAAATACAAGATACATTTTTAAAAGCCACTAGGAAGTTACTAAGGTCGCAGGTCCAGCCCCACCCCCCCCCACCCCCAACGAGGCAACACATTCCAAAAACGTTACCAAATTAATATGCTTTTATTTTGTATTTAGACTTCTATAGATGAATGATTTTTATACAAAGAAATTGTACACATTAGTACGTAAACATATTTATACATTTACTCTACTAACTTTGATTAGTAGAAAATCGTGTATTATGCTATCAAATTTTCAAATTATTTGTACTATCTTGTTTTATGGTCAATATTGCTATATTTTATGGTCATAAATCACTCATTGTGAAACGAAGATAATTTTTTTTATCAACTTCAGTTTGGAGAGGCTCATTTCACAACTAGCAACACTCATGGCAATAGTTGAGAAAAAAGCAAAATTAGCAAAATTACAATTTTCTTTTGGGTATATGAATATAACTTTCCAGTTTGTGGTGTTAAAAAATGTCAATAGATAAAAAGGTCTCTCCCCTCGTTTTTCTAACGTAATGCCTCTTTTAGTAGTGTAGGTACAGCTATAAAACTGGGATCCTTTTCTTTCAATATTGAAATTAACTTTATCATTGTCAAAACATTAATTAATTTTTCATTAAGTAGGTTACATGGTTTATATGGTATTATATACGAATTTTACTTGTAAGGATATGCACTTGAATAAAGCATTCCTTTATTTTCGTTTAAATTCTATCCATTGATAAAAACAATTCTCGTTGCACTTCTTGTTCTTAAGATATAACCACGTCTTCTGAATTTTAACCACTAATATTTTCTACACAAATAGTTTTGGCTGCTATAACAGCGTTTTTTTAAAAATTAACATATCGCTTTTTTTCATGAAATGAGTTTGCATTAATTAAAAAAAAAAAAAAAAAACGAGTTCTGATAAATTCAGATACCATAGAAAAGAAAAAGGTCGCATTGAATCAATGTAGCATTCCAGCATCTGATCTCGTTTTACTAGTTTCTTCTTCAAATGTCAATTTTAATTCCTTATGCCTACTGAGGTGTTAATTAACTGGAAAATTGAATATTTTCATGTTCTTGTCATAATTCAAATTATTTGCACATTACTTCAATTGGATAGACGTAACATTTGATATTAAGCCTTCTTAAACCGGGCCTGATAGAAGAACATCTCTCTTTTTACTAGAATTTACATTTTAAAATTTGTTATAAATAAAAATGACTTAAAGTTAAAAATTATTTTAATAACTACACTTCTAAATTATATTCAGTTAAACCTCTAGGTATCTGAAAATCATATTTGGTACTGAAATAGAATAACTGTACTTAATTATACTACTACTTATACTGTGTTGTGTGTGTGCGTGTGTATTTATTTATAAACTTTTGTCTAAAGAGGGACTGAACTCAAATAACGTATTCTATCTTTTTGTATACCGTGCATCATTTGTAACTTTCTTTGAATAAAAAAGGGGTTCAAATTACCTTTATTGTAAAAGTTGCGTGGTTATTAACAGTGTCTTACTCATAGTCAAAGAAATATTTAAAAAAATTATAATTGTTCTTTTTTAGTAGCGTTTACAAAAGTTTCAGCAGAAAATTCAATAACTGCAAGTAGCCAAGGTTTAATAACAATAGTAATTTTAATTTGACTTTTTAAATGCATTGAAAGTATCGGTAGAAAGATCTACGATATATTCATGGTATAATGCCCTGCCCCCATTCCCGACTTCCATTGTAGATATCTTCTTGTTAAAATAAATGCACAATCAAACTGTGGTAATCAGTAAGAACAAACAGGCATTAATTGATGGCCAAAGAGTTAAAGAATTTAATAATGGTATAGAAATATTAACCAGTTACTGTAATTAACAAAGTTATATATTATTTTTAATTAAATTAATATTTAACTTTTTAGAGACTTAGGTTTTTTTTTTGGGTGTACATCTCCTTTATTAGGCTCGTTCTCTTGCCATTTCATTTCATGGTATGGCATATCCTTTATGGAATTTACAAACGAAAGGGATGAGGAAATGTCTTCTAAACTGGTATATTTTTGAAAGTACGCAACTTCCTTATTTTCTGAATATATGGAGATTGTGTGACTTGACTATATCTAAGATAACTCTATCAACCCTTTTACACAACAAAACATCTGCCTCTATACACCAAAAAAAAAAAAACTGCATTTGTACACAAGTATTTATATACAGATAGTCCTCCAGTTGCGAAAGGTCTCATCCCGACTTACGCTGTTTCGTGGTTACGAGCGCGCTCCTATACAGACTAATATTACGCGTATTTCCGTATTAAAAAAACACTTTTTGTGAGGTAACGACGTGATTTGAAAATAGAAGTCATAAAAATATTTATTATTTTTATTTCAACCTACAACTTTAGTTTGCGAATTTTTCTCATTGCGAAGTTATAAATCAAGTCTGTCAAGCTCTAAGTAAGCTTACAATAATTCCTTTTCAATGCTCATAATGGAGAGCATATCAGTCTTAATTGTCCCCTGCAAGGAATGTAAAATTCAGCTCATTCAAAAGCAGCAACATTTTTAGCTCTGTGCACGTGTGTTGTGTTTCGCATTGTGCTACTTTCTTTTCCTTACCTGAGCCTGGGCTGGACAATAACTTGTTTAGGAGATCTGAAAATTGAACAAATTCTGAAGGCAAGCAGTCTTCGCAATCACTTGAATATTCTTCCATTAACTTGGCTGATGCCCATCGGATGGCGTCATTACTGAGCTCAGTTAGGTTTGTAAGAAAGCCAAACTTCTCATGGATGTCTTTATATGCGCCTAACCGATGTTGTAGAACTCAAGAAAGTTATTTAATGATTACCAGAAAATACCGCATTGGTGATGTCCCTTTATCAAACGGACACTTTCTCTTTTTGATAGTTTTGAAGATTCTTTATTCTCTTTCTTCCTAGTACTTGTCCTTTCTTTTGTCTTTACATGAATCAAATTAAGAATTATGTCTTTTAAAAAACTCAATGAGAGACTTCAAACGCATGGCTGAATTTCAAAGATATTCTCGGTTCTTGAAGAGATACATTCATTTTTCGAAATCTTTCTAATATTTTTTCCCAAATTTCAAGTAAAATTGCGACTTCCAGTTGTTCAAGTTCCTTCCGAAATCCTTCTGCTTCAAGTCAACAGTAACGGGGTTGATTTCCGTAAGTTTCTTATTCTTTCAGTGCTGCAATATTCTCATGGTATGATTTATTAACAGATCTTAAAGCTTCATGTTGGGCTAACCATCTTGTGTCACACAAGGCTTTGTTAACAGGTATCAATTTCATGTGTTTTTGAAGTACTGTCAACGATGAGTAGACGCAAAAAGCTAGGTAGCCCCCCCCCCCCAAAAAAAAAAAAATCTGATTGCAGCAGAACAATATGCTGCATTTTTTCCAACCAAAATAAGGGAATGAGCTGTGAACGGCACATAATGAGCAACACTTCATTTCTCACGAAGGATAGATAGCCTGGACTTAGTTATATTTCCTACTCATATTAGCAGCATTACCGTATGACTTTGGCATTTTCAGGGATTCATACAAATATTTGCCCATCTATATTGTAGACTATAATAATATTTAAATCATTGGGGCCCCTAGCTTTTGCCCGCTCAGCCCATCCCCTTTCATCCGCCATAGGGGGAGGGGGTCACGCATCTGTGACGATGTGTGACGAGGGGAGGGTGTGTTTATGTGACGTCACATAAAAATGCATACCGTTAAATGTGATGTCAAAGGGAAAAAGGGGTAGGGCTCTAAGTTTTTGTGACAAAGTATGACGCGGGGATAGGGTGGGGTAAAAATCGGCAATCTCATGTGACGTCATTTATGGACGGCTTCTTAAGTCGTGAAGGATTGACAACATGAGCTACCGCCCCAAGTGGCACCAATACTAGCGACGCCTCTGATAGTAGTATTAAAGTAAAAATCTGTGTGGTTAACAGTAATAATTTGTCATTATTATTTTCTTATCAAATGATCAATTTGTGTTGTATTGATGAAAATGACGGGGGCGGTTTATTTTTGGGAAACATTATTTACACGAAGGGTAGAATATCTGTGAAATAATATACGTGTAGAAACAGCAGGATTTCCAAAGATGGATATAAAAAAATTGTTTACAGGTTCAACTTTAACAAAAACAAAAAAAAAGTAGTGAAATTGCGGTATTCCGAAATGCCGTTATTAGAAGATTTTGGGGCGTCTGCAGCATCTGACTTACCATTGGCATTGAGGACAACAGTACAAGTTAAACAGCCAGAAACAACTGAGGCAACTTTTTCTAATTGATTGTCGCTGACACTTATTCTTTTCCTAGATTGGATATTGGAAGTTGTGTCAGGACACACGAACTTTCAAATGAATTGAAACGGCAGCTGATTCATGATTGTTTGAGCACTTATAAAATATTTAGAGCATTGAGATAAACAGGTTTTTAGTTTTTAGATATGCATGGTTATCAAACTATTCGCCGTGGTTTTTATGCTCACAAATGTTAAAAATAGCCTTTTGAAAATATTGCGTGTTGTTTACGTAAATAGTAATTCAAGGAGTTCAGTTGGCATTTGTCATCAAACCATGCACACAATATAAAGATGTCAACGAAGATCCACCTAGCAAAATGCAAAGCAAATGACACAAAGGCTCCCTTGAAGTTGCATTATTGAAAGCCAAAACAGTTTCTATAGATGAGTAGTTGAACTCATCATTTAGAAAACTAATAATAATAATAATAATAATAATAATAAAAATAATAATAATATCTTATCTTAGATATACAGACGCTCCTTCTATGTGGAAGATAATTGCGTCCACATACCATGAGAGATGATCTGTTGGCAAGTGATGCAGCGGTCACAGGCCACGGCTATAAGGGTTCCACGCATTACCAAGCCGTCTAACTATTGTCTAGTTAAGTACCCATTCGGAGCTGGGTGACTCGGGGACTCCTCATGCCTCGGGAACAAATCATCACCTTCGCGTGGATTCGAACTCGTGACCATCGGTACGCAAGTCGAGCGCGCTACCACTCTATTAAAAAATTTGCAACAAACTTGGTCCCATAATTTCTACAATCCTATTTTGCGGCATGCATGATTTAGCAATCGTGGAAAAGAATCGAATTCTGGTAATTTCATGAACTTTAAGAGTTTCGTGTTGAATCTTGAGATGAAGTTCTTGGTAATCATTTATCAATTGGTTCTTGTAGTTGTAGTGCATACAGAGTCTCCCCCCCCCCCGGAGATTCCATTTTAAAACAAACTATCCCCCGGAGAAAATATTTTACTCCCAATCAAAATAAATCCTCCCCTTCCCTGTAAAATAATGTATTCCCCAAAATCAATCCACCCCATCACACTTTCGATATTAAACAAAGAGATCATTGAAAAACAAAATAATATAGAATACTTACTTTTGTATTGCCGTAATATTCATAATTGTTTACTATAATACTATTTATGGTAGTGGCGTAGTTATACAGAGATAAGAGGGGTAGAAGACCATATCGTTTGACTATTCTCAGGGGCGTAACTTAATTTAAAAAATTGCTTTATTGCTTGATTTTTCCCCACTGTACAAATTGACGCACATGGAGGTTTTGGTGTATAAGGGCAATAGTTTTGTTTCATAAAGCAAGGATTAAGTCTTTGACGCCATTAGTTTTTGTTGTTATAAACGGCCAATTCACACAAACGCCGGGTTTTCAGACATCCTTTGTTGAAGTCGGGGGAAAGGGGGTGGGAGTGACCCAATTACGTAAGGCAGGGGGGGGCAACAAAAATCAGGCTACGCAACTGACCTGTTAAACCTATAACCCGATTATACAGGGTTTTTAAACTCTGTGAATGCAGTGTGTTGAGAGAAGCTGGGGCGAGGCTTAAATAGAGGGATGGTGCTGATGGTGCTGACAGCACTGGGTGACACTATAACAAGGGGTGACATTCCTGTTATGTGGCACTGGAAGAATCGAAGGAGTTTTATTGGTTTAGTCGTGATGGGGTGACATTTGGGCTTATAGCAGTGGGTTACGGAAACGTATTGACGCTTCTGGTGAGACAGCTTCACTAATAAAATATATATAATAAGTTATTCTTTTAATTTACCGAGACATTTTTTCTCTATTAAACTTGAACTTGAACTATCCCTTAACCCGACGCTGGGTCGTTGGGGCACCATTTTGAGCTGCGCACTAACTCATGCCAAGTGTCACGTTTCTGAGCTGCCTTCTGGGAATCGCTAAATGAAAGGCCGGTCCACTCTTTGATGTTGTCCTCCCAACTCTTCCTTGGTCTGCCTCTTTTCCTTCTTCCCTGGACTGTGCCTTGCAATATCGTCTTTGAGAGACCTCCAGATCTTCCTCTATGGTTGTGAGGCTTGGACGCTCACCGCAGACCTCCAAAAAAGAATTAGTGCGCTTGAGATGAGATGTTTTCGAAAGGTATTAAACATCTCCTACACGGCGCACATCACGAACAAAGCGGTCCGCGACAAAATAAGTGCTGTCATTGGCCCTTACGAGGACCTTCTCACCTCAATTAAAAAGAGGAAACTACGATGGTACGGACACGTGTCAAGATCTGGAGGTCTCTATCAAACTATCAAATTTAAAAATCCGATAATTTACTAAACATTGGCTTCTGGTTTTTAAATTAGTATATTTTTCAACACTGATGTATATATGCTACAATAATAATGTGTCAGATTATTTCTATGACCACAAACAAAAAACACAACTGATTATAACAACACAGCCTTAACTACAATCGTCAATATTTTCACCACAATAGCTTGTATTTCAAAGTGTATCTTTCAAATATAATAAAAAGAAATATTAAACATACACACACACATACATAGATACACGCATGTATGCATATATGCATACATTCATCCATGCAACGTCCGGCCGGCATCCTTCCGTCTCGTGAGACGATGGTGCATCACCGTTGGGTTGGGTTGCATTTTCTCGAGTGGCTGTGCAGTCCTATCCTTGAGTGACAGTCTTTTCCACAGTTGTTACACACGAGTTCTGTGCTTCCAACAATGCATAGATAAATACATACTTATATATATATATATACATACATACATTAATACGTACAAACTAGGGCTGTTATCGATTCATTTAAAATTAATCGTTAACTTTAGAAAAATTACCGAATAATTAATCGATAATTTTGCTTAAAGCTAAAAATAAAATGTATGAAGTCATTAAACTGAAAATTTCAAGGGAGGTAACAAAAATAGGCATTTCACATTTTTAAAATTTAGATATAAATAGTTCCAAAAAAAAATGTCAATGAATTGTTTATTAAGTGAAAACAAAGTTTAATTGTTGATAATCTTATTCCGTATAAAACAGCTTATTTTTAACCTTTACACTTCATAAATCTTTAAAATGTAAAAGTTTGTACGTAAAAAAGCAACTATTTTTTTTTTATTATTGATTGATTATTTATTTATAAATCGGACAAAACATGACAAAAATTCTCCATAATTTTAATCACTTTTTATCGATTAAAATAATTTTAATCGATAAAAAAGTTTACCGATTAATCGAGAAATTAATCGATAAATTCCACAGCCCTAGTACAAACATAAAAATATGTGCACACAATACATACATAAAAATACGTACATACACAAACTTATTCATATATAGAGACATGCATATGGATATAAAAATTATTTTATACATTGCGGACGCTCCTTCTGTTTAGGAGATTATTGCGTCCTAAATCTGGCCTAATCCGGCCAAATCCGGCAGGCTGACAGACCCATAAAACATACATATTAATAATAGCCCCGGTTCGTGCAAATCCGGAATCGCTCCATGTTCACAAATCCGTCTCCAGCTCCTAGTTCGGCCATATTTCACTATATAAATTCTGTAAAATTCTAGTATTAATATATGTGTGTGTGTGCGTGTGTGTGTGTGTGTGTGTGTGTGTGTGTGTGTGTGAGAGAGAGAGAGAGAGAGAGAGAGAGAGAGAGAGAATACATTTATTTTCCTTACATTAAAATAAAATTTTATTAGAGTGAACCTTAAAACTTTAAATTTATATTTATCATTTCAAATAATTCATTGCAGGACATTACAATAATATCAAAAACTAACTTAAATAATTTTAAAACGATTAAATAAAATAGCCTACAAATAAATACGTACAAAAATGTGAAGTAAGTGATAAGCTTACAAAAAGATTAGGGAAAGTTTTTAAACGTATTAACGTTCCACGTTCCCTTTGTCCACGTTTGACTTTTCTATCTTGGGAAACAAGATGACAATCATTTCACACACACACAACAGCGCATGTCATCAATACAAAACCCACCTCTAAGCTACACCTTTAATCTCTTGGGCTCTAGGGTAATTGACCTAACTAATTCCACGGCACACGAATTTCAAACTAGCTAAGCGTGCGCCTCACCTAAACCCAGATATCCACGGTATTGTTATCTGAGCAACGCAATAAAGTTAACGTATCGGTCGACTCCAACCCTAGCTACGACGCTCATTGTTTAAACGTGTAAACTAATTTTTGTGTGTCTAGATTTTAGCATGTGCTGTGTTTCTTGAGACGGCTACACAAAAAATTAATCCCATTTTTAAAAACTTTGTTACTATTTTTTTTTAAAGAAAACTTTTTAAATTTACAAACCTTGGCTACTTGGATTTGCTAATTTTGTTGTTGCAGTAAATGTACTAAACTCTACGGGTAGAAGACGAGGATTATGCACAAATAGAAATAGCAACTTTCGTTTAAATCCTATCTCGTGTTACAAACGTAAAGAAAGACTTTGATGCAACGTTCTCGTATTAATTAATCATCTTTATATTTCAGTTTTATTTGTCCGTTATTCTTTTAAATAACTCTGGGCAATTAACCAACTCTAAACATGTGTCTTTACGGGCATACACCTTCTTAACCCACAAATAGCTAAGCCCCTGACTAAGCTTATGATTGTTGAATTCCCAATAGTCATACACAAATGCATGTCGAACAAATACAAAATATGTTGTAAGTCATAAAGTTTAATAAAACAATTATTTATAATTTCAAATAATTAAGGGGAGAATTTATTTTAACAGGGGAGACTTCATTTTAAAACAATTTCTCGGGGGGGGGGGGCGAAATTTTTTTAAAATAAACTCTCCGGGGGAGACTTTACTTTGGGGGGAGTCTTTATTTCGTGACACCGGCTCCTCAAATTCATACTCGCCAGTTCTTTTTGTCTGGGGCATTTTTGACCAGGGCCATTATTTTATGTCGGGACCATTTCGTCTGGGGCTTTTTTGATGGGGCACCGGATTTTAATTATCTTTTTAAGGAAGTTTTAATTATTTTTTTTTATATTAGTTAAGTAATGACCAATTAGGTTGTAGTCTATGTTGTTTCTCAAAATAAGTAACTTAGAGAAATAAATTCAATAAATAAAATTAACATTTGACTAAAGTAGAAATGACTAATGAATTTTGTCATATTTTTCTCCTTTATTTGAATTATTATATCAAATACATGTTTAAAAACAATTACACTTGTAAACTGTATGCATTTGCCTGATTTGCAAATCAAATTTCACGATTTATTATCTCTTGAAATTTTAAGAAATCAGAGGACCATTGCATAAGCCCCCAAAAAGTCTCAAACTTTAACATTTAAGTGGCCTAATAAATGTGTAGAAATATATATATTTAAACACATTTTAATTATATTCACCAGCTAAACATTCAATTGTTTCCTCTTAATTAAGATCAGTTAACATGGAAATAAATTTATGCTGACTAGTAAACAAAATATTGCAAATCTGCTTCTCTTTATACTGTAAAAAATGTTAAGTACTTAACCAAATACTGACTATTAGATATGTAACAAATGATCATCTCCTCCATTCATTTAGTTTTTGTGTCATTATTTTTTTGATTTGTTATTAAATAAAAGCGTATTAAAAGTTACTAAATAAAAATAAACTGTTTGAACAGTTATTCTTAGTTTATTTATGTGTGTGTGTGATATGAGATTCTGAGAAATTGGTGCATTATAAAAAAAATCTGTAAATTATTTATTTTGTGTTATTTTTTTAGTTGTTTTGTATAATGATATGGTGCACATTAAGAGTTTGATTGCAAACAAAATATCCAGGGATCCTATTAATGTCAACTACCTCTAAAGTAGTCATCACTTTTTGAGGTGCCTGTAGCAATGGGGTGGCATGGGCCAAAAAACTTTGGATAATGACAAAAGGATGTCTTTTGCAAATCAATATGCAATTCTTTCATGCACTTGATATCACTCAGTTTCCCCAGTTAAAATGTTTGTTATGGTGAACATTTCCAGTGACATATTTTATAGAGATTATCCCTTTGATGAAATACCAAAACATTTATTTCCTATTGGAGCACTGCACAATCATGCCTATTGCACAAATAGAACATGGCAGAGGTAAATATATCATAGGACATGAAGAGATGAGACTTGGTAAGGGCTTTGGTAATTTCCACATTTACTCTCAGGAAATGGTAAGTCATTTTAAAATATGCTGGATTATAATATGAAATTCAGTCTCAGACAATTTGAAAAATGTGATGGTTGCCTAATACATCATCCTTTTTAATATTGTAAAGTATTGCAATGAAGGAATCTATATCTCTCAAATAATGCTAAAAAACACAATTTAAATTCAACTATGGCATTAAAGAAAATTTGTGGATGGTCAATTACCTAATTAAAGATAAATGCTGATTGAACAAAACTGACAACTGTTGTAACCATACACAAGCAACAACATTAAATTAAATGACATGCTAAAAAATATTTTTACTATGATTTTTTAAAAATAAACATTAACTACCTATGCTAAATACACAATAAAGAGGGACTTAAACAAAATGTGGGGTGGCACTTAAAGTAAAACATGCAAAGTTATTAATAAAAATAATTTAATAAAACTGATTCTCAAAATAATACATAAAAATTTACTGGAGGTATTAATCCTTGTTGACGCATTAAAAACTTATACTCAGTTGTATATGACTCTGCCTGGCTTTTTCAATTTCATAATTGCCTCTTATTACTTTTGTGGCGTTTGAGCCAACATCACTGAACCTCCACCAGCAAGTTTAATGTTATTAATTTTATGATGGCTCACTAATTCAGGAACTGTATTAAAAGACTGGGAAAATAAATTAAAAACATTTTTATAATGTTCATAGTTAACTATTTTGATTAACTATATAGTTTTGATTTAAAACTGGGTTCCGCGATTCCCCCAGGGTTGTTAAAAATGGTTTACTAAAAACAGCTATAACTAAAAATACTGTAAAAATTAATTTAAACTAAAGAAAAATTCTTCAGCAGAAAGACTCTTATCTCATTGTTTTCACTTTCACCTGCAAGTAAATCTTATTCGATGATCAGTTTTTAAAAATAACACATTCTCTACCATAACGATTCATTAACAAGTTTAACTATGGTTTGTTATACATTAAATTTGAGACTAGCTTTTCAAAGTTATACTTACCACTTCATCTTCTTTATAATTGCCTATAGCAAAGCGTTTATCATTTCGTTGCCGTATTTGCAGGTTTTTCATTCTTCCCTCTGATATGACTACTAAAACATAAGGATTTATTGGATCTGCTTTTGTGCTAGCACGGACCAAAAATGCACCATTCTGAAAAATTGTTAAATAATTTAAACACTGCCATTTACATATTAACAGACAAATACTTAGCACATCAAAGTAAATTCAAGTTGAAACAAATTGTAGACACAAACATTATTATTTTTTAAAACAGTTTGATTACTTAATGCTATCCAAAAGGGACTTATAAAGGTAAGGGAATGTAAAAGTTTTGATGTAAAAAAAATCTACACTTAAAAGTATGTCAAATGATTTCATAACAATTTTCATACTTCTCTCAACTGACTAACTCTCTTTTCTGCCTCTTTTCTTTCAAGTTCCCCATGGTACCAAGGAAATGATGTCAGGTTCTAAATTATAAAAAGTTATTGTGTAATTAAATAATTATGTATGTAACAAAAAAAAAAAAAAAAAGGGGGGGGGGTGAGAATAACAACAATATCAGGATATCCCTTTTTTTGTTTTGATTTTTCTTAAAAAGGGCATTGTTTCCTGGGGATATATATATAATATAATACAAAATTATGTTATAATCATCAAAGCCATATTTACTTAGTTTCAATAACACAGAAATATCATGCACTTATTACATTGAACGAGGCAGCATTTACAGCATTTAAGAACTGACTACCATCTTTATCTTTTGACAGATCAAGGAAAAAATAACAAAGGAAGAAGCTTTTATCTGTAAAGCTTGCTTCTTCTTTTTTTTTTCAAATAGGAGAAAAAAAACACCTAAACAAATAATTTTAACTAAACTGGAAATTTAAAAAAATTATATTGAAATTGTTAATTAAGAAAATTATTTTTAAAAATACTTGCCTCCGTAGTGGCATCGTCATAAATTTCTTCAGAATCTGGCAGCTCATGATTTGATGATATTAAAGGGAATTTCGGAAGGCTTCCTCCATTTTTCTAGATTAAATAAATTCAAATTGGTAAGACCTAAAAGATTTCTGTAAATTTACGATTTACCTAAAAATATAAATTAAATAATTTTTTAAAGGATCAAAAATATGTATGTATCTTTAAACTACAAATGTAAAGACCATAGAGTAAGATAACTTCAAAGAATGCTAAAATTCATGTATATGTGAAATAAATGTTGCAAAATTTATTTAAAATAATTATTTTCAGGGCTTCTCTTTTAAAGATATCTAATCTGTATAAAGTATTAATTTAAAGGTTTAAATAATTTTTTTATGGTATTAATTTTCGAATAAGGTGCTAACAAATGTTACTAAAAATTATATGCATGTAAGGGTGAACAGATCACATAATAAGTAAATAATGTATAGCACAGTCAAAAAGAAAAAGAAAAGTGAAACAGTTTAATGAACAAGCTTATTTATTTTGATTTTTAATAAAATATTTATAGTTGCCTTTGCTTATTTCAATAAAATAAAGTGCAAAATCATTGTAATTTTATTGTAAAAAATAACTCACTGTCATAACAAAGACCAACTAATAAATCATAATGCACTTAAATAGAAAGAGGTTTTAAAGTTTTAACATAATTGTTGAAATATCCATATATAACAGTAGTATCATCTCCTAATGAGATATTAACAGCAATTCAAGTTTTGGACATTAAAACTGTATTAGTAACTGATAATTTTAAAACTACTTGCTGCATTATTGTGTGTTAAATAAAAGGTATAATAATTGCAACAACAAAAATGTTATTATAAACATGCATTATGACAAACCAAATTTTTATTTAAAAAAACAAAAGATAAAAAGTGGGATTAAATAATTTTTATTGTTTCAGCAGAAAAAAAATTTTTAGTAGGACATATTTATATTAATGTTAGTTAAAAAAGGATCATGTTAAAACATTAATAAGTTTAAAAAGAATTTAAAAATAAAGACTGTTAAATTTGAATCTAATGTGTATTAACTTATTTTCATGATTATTTTTCCTTCATAAAATGTTTTTTCTTAATCGATTGAGTGAGTTTGCGGTGTTTTAGCATAAATCCCCCCCCCCCCAACCTTTATTGAGCATTCAATATGCAGTGTTTAAGTTAACTAGAGCATTAGCTTCAAAGATGTAAGAGCTCGAATTTTTTTTTAAAGCTGCCTGAATATTTGTGTTACTTTGAAAAATAAAGAAGATCCTTCACTACTGTAGCCATCAGATCTAATGTCTGTTGTATCAATTGGAGGCACAGGGGGTAATTTTTCATTGCCTCTTGGTGGAAGATGAGGTTTGGACTCCTCTGGTGGATGTGGTTTCCTGTCTGTTTTAGGAGGTGGAACTGTGAATAAGTGTCAAGTGTTCATTGGATTTATTTTGAGACTTGAGTGTTATGAATAAGTGCTGTTAGGAATATTAAATTAAAAAATCATTAATAAAATAATCAATAAAAAAATCAACAAGAGATTTTAAAACAATCACTTATTAGAAAATTAACTGTTTGATTAAGATTAATATTAAAATTTGTTTTAAGGTTGTGTTTGTTTTTGTTTTTTTTGTTTTTTTTGGAATACTATGAAGTAATCCTTTACTATAAGAATTTAGATTGTGCATAAAAAATTTTTTTCTAAAATATTTAACAGTTAAGAAATAAGTAGAGGCAGAAATTGATTTCATTCACTAATATTTAATTTTTAAAAAATGTTATGTCAAAGGATTTTTAAAAACTCACTTTTACTTTAAAAATGAAAAACCTAAAGGCACCAAGAATATTAGTTGTTGAGATTAATAGTATGCATGTCTTCAGGATTATTTAGGGAATTTCATCTCTCTGATGGTTTGTCGGACAAGGAAAATTTCCTTGTGGACTCTTGATCACTTTTTTTTCGTAGACACACCATATATTGACACATGGTTGTATGGTGACAGATATTAAAACACAATCTTTATAATTTATAACTATAAGTACACACAGCGTTTCATGTCATAACTACTGCTCATGCCTATATCATTGTTTCTCCATGTTTGGCGCACACGCTTTTATCGGAAATTTTACCGATTTTTTAAATGTACCAATTAAAATTTGTTTTAATGTTATTTTATGTCTCTGTCTTCACCGGCCTGTAAAAATTACAATTTATAGTAAGAGCCCACTCTTCAAAGAAAAATATGTTGTTAAAAAAAATATTTAAAAATGCATTGATCATTTCCCTTTAATTACCTCTTTTAACAGGAAAAGAAAATTGCTCAAAAAGCAAATAACTTGACAGCAGACTGTGCAAATTAAATTAAATTTTGGAATATTATGTCGTCACCGGAGATAAATATATCCAGAGGCGTCGCTAGTGTTGGTATCGCCCGGGGCGGTAGCTCATGGTGTCACCCCTTCAAACTAAGGGGGTCATTCATAAATGACGTCACGTGAGGTTGCCGAGTTTTACCTCTCCCTCCAACGCGTCATACATTGTCACAAAAACTTAGACCACCCTTTTTTTCCGATATTACGTCACAAAGTTTTAACACCCTCCCCTAAGCCGTATTAGCATGTTGCAATTTTACTTGTCACTTCAATATGTATTTAGTGTAAGTCTGGACTCTAAAATCGTAACACGCGTGAGGCCATTGAAAACTTCTTTAAATAAATGGTTAGCAAAAAATATTTAATTGGAGCCTTTATTTAAAGTTGCGCGTTTTTTAAATGTGACGTCACATTTTTAAACACACCCCGCACCCTCATCACACATCGTGATAGATGCGTGACAACCTCCCTTCTAGACACTTGACGTCATGTATGCATGTCCCTTAATCCATAGCAGTGGCGTAGCTAGACCCTTTGACACCCTCGGGCGGTCTCCAAATTGCCGCCCTTTAATGGCCGTCGACGATGACGTCATGGACTCACACATTTGATGTCAAATCAAAACGCGCAGTTTTAAATAAAAGTTCCACTTAAATATATGATTACCGACATTTTATTTAATGACGTTTTACATGACTTCACACGTGTTACTTTCGATATTAGAGAGCAGCCTTACACTAAAACATATTTAAATGACAAAAACATTGATTTGAAACATGCTCATTTTCAAATAGTAAATACGCCTCTCATGGGGAGGGGGAAGCTTGGTGCTGTTATATTGAAGAAGGGGTCTAAGTTTTTGTGACGACGCGTGATAAGGGGGCGAAGGTGAAAAATCAGCAAAAATTGCGTGACGTCATTTATGGACAACGGCCTTTTTAGTCAATCATGCAACGGTTTTTATAAATTAATAAACGTGAATAAATAATTGTAATTGAAAAGAAGTCAAAGTGGGGAACATTTTTACCATTGCATCCCCTATTTCTATAAGAGGCCGCATAATATGACATACCGTAGGTAATATATCTTTAAATACACATTTATTTTTTTTAAAAAAAATACAAGATGTCTTTTTTAAAGGCCACATGAAAGTTATTGAGGTCGCCCGTTCTTTTATTTTCTTTCATAATTTCATATATGGGTTAAAAAAATACATTTCTCGTTTTCTTCTTGCTTTAAAGATAGAACTACGTCTCCTGAATTTTCCCCTGTCATATTTTTTTCTTCTTTTAACTGAGCGTTCACTTGATATCTCCAACTCTTTATAACTACGTGCTGTTATAGAAAATTTCTTTATTTCATGAAATAGGTTTGCATAAATTTTTTTAAAAGACGGGTTCGTATTAATTGAGATAACATAGAAAAGAAAAAATACATTTTAACATCGTCACGACAGATTTTGCGCGGAATTTTACAAGTGCAGAATGACGCACTAACAAATACCTACATGTCATGATGGATCTAATAATGTGTTACTTACTAAAAAATTAAATTTATTTTGTTTTTATTGCATTTAAGTAGCACACTAAATATGTGGGGGGGGGGGGGGGGGGGGGGGGGGTTCCCATTAAAATGCGGTTATTCATTAAAAATGTTAGCCCTATTCAATCAAAGTTATGTGTAAATATATTTGAATTTGTCTATTTTATGGAAAATTATTAATATTTATTGGCAAGAACATGAACATATTCAAATTTCTCCGCTAATAAACATCACAATAACTTTTAATTTCGAAAAAGACATAATTTAAAGTTTTAAGCGTCTTGGCAAAATTAAGATATGAAGAAGTAACTAGTAAAACGAGATCAGATACTGGAGTTTTACTCAGTTCAATGCAATCTTTTTCATCCGTCATGGTCTGTTGACGCAATTATCTTCAGCATAGAAGGAGCGTCTATATAGATAAGATAAGATAAGATAAGACTGGAAGACTGGGAGTTCTATTGTTCAGTGGTGTAGCTAGGTAGGGGCTGTGGGACGGTCCGTCCCGGGCGGCACACGTTTATTTGTGGGCATTTGAAAAGTAAAGCTATTTCCGACAACCGCCATCAAAGTCCGGGGAAAAAATCTACTTATGGAGATTGCCAGTTAGGGACAATGGCGTAATACAAGCAGATTAAGCACAATGTTGGTATTGAGAGGGGCAGCAATACTGGCTTGATGGCTTGACAGTGTAGAGAGGTGGTGTCTGATGTTTCATAAGAAGCCATCTTGCGTTTGCATATCGACAAAAACCTGTGAGGGGAGACACCTTCCCTCCCAAACTTTACCCCAACACAACACCGATATTTAATGTACATCCAGAAATCACCCATGACCCGCTCGAACATGACCCCCAACATTTTCCCTGAAAACGAGTATATACAGTATTTCAAATATAAAAAGAAATTTGTTACCCAATGAAAAACAATTTTCTTTTTAAATTACAAAATACGGAATAACGCGTTATATCATTCTTTATGGGAACGCGTTCGTAACCACAAAACGTCGTAACCTTGCTTCCCTCTTATAAATATAAAGAAAAACAAAAATAATATCTCAAACAGATTCAGTTCCTTTTTTCCTCTTAAATATAAATAAATAAATATATATATATATATATTGGGGGGGGAATTGTATCCCCCCACAACTGTAGTGGAGGGAGAATTGAGGTGGGATTGGTCTCACCGGCTTACTCCGTGTGTAAATATGTCTAAGCCCAGTATGTTTATTTCATTTAAAACAAAGGACACAGCCACTTTTATGTTCAGATTTTTTTTTTTAAATTGTGAGCCCTTTTCATTTTTTTTCCAATTTAATTCTTTGATGGTAGTTTGTTGGGACTGTTTTATTATTTATAGCATGATAATTGATATTTTTTATAAGAAAGTTTTAGTGTTAAAAGTGTTACATTGTATTTCGTTTTTTTTTCTTAGGTGAACAAATTTGTCGTCTCTTTTTTGACATAAAATCGAACACAGTAAAATTTTAGGCTTTGGTGTCACCCCCCTGATGAAGTCACCCTGGGCGGCCCACCCCCACTCCATGGCGACGCCACTGCATATATATGTCGAATTTTAGCTCAATCAAGCAATGCCATGTGTGTCAAAATGATGTTGCAAGATGTAACGCTAACAGATAGACACACAAAATGGCAAGCTAAAAAAGGGCGTTTATATTACTAAACTATTACTATTAGAGAAATTTAATTTTTAAAAATATGAACAGTATCTTTATATCATTTACGCATTTAATGTATTGCAAATAAAATTGAGACTGCAACAGCATACACTGATTAATCATCTCATTCGTCGTTTGACTTCATTTCTTCTGGAAAAGTCAGGGCCATTAGTTGCATAATAATCTTACGACCGGTCAAAACAGCCCCGGCCAAAATTCGGCCACTGTCCAAATGGCCCCTGTCAAAACGGCATGCATATGAAAATCTTTTTATTAATTATAATGAGAGAAAAAATTCAAGGAAACATCTAAGAAGATTTGTTAAGATCTGCTGTACTGAAAATGTCATCCCTAAATCAAAAGATAAAAACTGCATCGGGATACCATTCTATACATTATTATTTGGTTTCCATTTAGCAACTTGTAGAGTCTAAATGTAGAAACATTATTTTCCAATGCTTATCATCGCAAAGCAATCCAAAATTTTAATTACGGCTCATATTAAATGATGAAAATTCATGGTATCTAAATATTGAGATGAGCGAAAATGACAACAGTAGCCAATTATTATATTTTAGTAGATGCTATATTAGATATGTAAATGTAAGTTCTGGTCCCTTATAAAAACTGATGAAAAAATAGTATATTAACTGAACAGCAATAAAGAACTTACCTAGTTTTTTATTTTGGAATAGCAATAGTTTTTCCTGCAAACAAAAATTTTGTTATTTTTTAAAAAAGGATATCTAACTAATTTGATTTTTTACAAAACGTAATAAACTAGGTTTTTTTTACTATACATTCTTTATATACGAGACATTATAATATCTATGAGTATGTTCATTATAATACACAGGGCAAAAAAAATCCGAAAACACGAAATTCTAGTTTTGTCTCGTAAAATATTTTTAATATAATGCGCGCCGATCGTGAATATATTTTCAAAATGTAATTACAATATAATGCGCACCTTATTGCGCAATAGGAAAGGTTGTTGAACATAATACTAATAAATACGCATCACAACCCTGTATTTAAAAAAAATCACATGATACATAGAGATAAATAAAATAATTTAACATTTCAATAATTCAATTACTGATCGATCTGAAATTTTAATAGATCATTTTTATCATTGGCATGAGTCTCCTTGCAAAATTTCAGCTCGCTAACTTACGAGAAATGGGTTAAAAATTGACCCAAAGTATTTTTCGGCAAGCAAGCGCGCAGGCACGATTGGTCGGTCGCACGGGCTCAGACACCAAAAGTTAATATAAAGGCATAAAGGATTTTTTAAAAAGCATAATTACTAAAAGAATTTGTTGGTGATACAGCAATGAGCAGCTATTAAGTTTTTATAATCTATGCATCATTTTCTATGCTTAAATATTTACTTAATGCGGGTGTGCAAAACTTACTTTTAATGCCACAGCCATCGGAATTCGATCAGTTTTGTTTGGAGGTGTAAGGGCGGCTTTGCTGTTGACATTGAGCTGTAATTGTTCAGGTTTTCTTCTGTTATTTGTTTGAGCTAAGAAAGACATCTGATCAGTTTAAAGGATGGAGATAAATAATTAAATTATGATACCAATTAAATTCACTTTTTAATCTACACTCTGACTAAAGAAATTAAAATGTTTAAACTCTCTTAAATTAAGGTTGTAAAAATAAATTAATTTAAGAATTTGAAAAGTTTATAGTATAGGTTCATAAAAGCATCCTAAGACATTTAACTAATTGAAAAAACCCTAAATTTAACTTTCAAATTCTGTGTATTCGCCAGTTGAAATATCAGTTGATAAAGGGTGGTTTAAATTTAAAATTTGTAAAAAAAATTGTTTTAAAATGTGCCAAGAGCATGTTTTGGGTCGTGAATTTCAGAGCCAATTTTATTTTTAGTGGTTGGCAATTTACATTGTAAACTAAATTTTTATGATATTTAAGTTTAAGAGAAGGATTGGGTAATTTCATATAAGTTTTAATAATTTTTATGTTCTGAATGCAGAAAAACAACCCAAAAGTGGTTTTAAAAAATTAATATGTACTTATTAATGTTTTACAGTATTAAAATATAATATGTAAATCCAAATTAAGGTAGACCAATTATGTTTAATATGGCTTCCAAAAGTAAGTTTTATTTTAAAGAAATTCAAGATGCTGGAGACTTGATATTGAACAGTATTGAATCAGTAAAAATTGTCAGCGCTGTTCAATCAACACTTTAAGTTGTGCTGCCTCATCTGTTTCAGCACAAGCAATACACCAATTAAATTTTACTGACTATTCCAATCTGGATCTTCTTCAACCTATCAAAAGAGAGACGATATTGAATAAATAAACAAAAGTTATTGAATTTTTTCTACATGTTGCATTAGTTATTTAAAATGAAATTTTTTTTATTGGCTTGAAGGCAGTTAATTTCAAATTAAAAATTTTAATTAAAAAAATGAGGAAAAAAAATCGTTGGAAAATTTTATTGTTGAAATGGGGGTAAATGAGTTAAATTAATGGAAATAGACTTACTCTTCCCCCATCTGCTACAGGATACAGCTCATCATCTGTAGGTAAAGGTTTAAATGATACAATTTGATGCAAATATAATTAAAAGAAAATGATTTATATATAGTTTATTTTAATCAATTAATTACTATTTTAGGAAATATATTGCACTGATATACAAATAGAAATAGTGTGTGTCTTTTATTTATTAGGTAAAATTGATTTACCTGGTGTGGGTACAGACTGCAATGAAAACAATGGAGTAAGATTTAAATTAAGAAAGTAAATGCAAATAAAAATAGGTTTAAAAAAAAAATTAGTGCTTCTCTACAAAAATACAACTTAAAATTGGGTTGATGCTTATCTGGAAGTATATTTATATAGGAAAACAAGGTGGTGCATGTATTTAATTAATGTGGAGAGAACATTTAGAAATGCTCCATTGTCAATACCTGAGCATCATCCCACTCCTCATCCCATTCGCCATCATCTGAATCAGACTCAGTAAGTGATGGCCTTTTAGGAACAAAACAAGGGCAACAGAGTTACAAGCAGTCATATAACTGGTATTATTAAGTTTTAAAAAATAACGAAGTAGAATGACAGTAAATAATTGCTGCAGAATTTTTTCTCGTTTTTTTTCTCTAAGAACATTTTGTATTAAAAATTCTTGATTTAACTTTACACTAAAATTATGAAATATCTTGAACACTTCTGTTTAAACAAAGATTCACATGCTCATAAAATTCAGATTTGACATCCTGTGATGGCTCTAACTTGTACCTTGCAAAAGGTTTAGCGCGTGTATCTGGTCTAGGGGGCAATCTTGGTTCTGGGTTAGGATTGACTTCTGGAATCTCATAAGTATCATCTGAATTCTGTCGCTGGTGACACATGATTGTATAAATGTTAAAAATGTTAATTACTATTCATGTTTCTTAAAAGGACCTCTTCATTCTATAAGGAACATTGAAATAACCTTAGAAAACTCTTTTCATGTTAACAGAAATAATTTGAAATAATAATAAGTGAAGTATTGTGTTAAGCAACCTAATCCCAAACATTATCTATGGTTATCAAACATACGATTTAAATTTCTTGAATTTTTTTTTCTTATGCAAATAAAGACAATATTTCACTTCACCATGGCATGGGTGGAATCCCCCACTGTAGCATGACTGACTTTTTCATAAACTAAAAGTGTCTGAACTAAAGTGGTCGAAGAGGCTCACTAAGTTTTACATTCTTGTCCACCAAAGATGACTTCCATTGAAACATTTCATGCTTATTAAATAGTAATTTGATCTCTAA
The DNA here is from genome assembly GCA_002072015.1 of Radix auricularia. NCBI lineage: Eukaryota > Metazoa > Mollusca > Gastropoda > Lymnaeidae > Radix > Radix auricularia. The sequence continues at coordinate 598,585 of MUZC01000998.1, read as the reverse complement.
AAAACCCAAATTGTATCCAAAAATGAGTTCCTATTTTTAAAATATTTTTTGTTGCTTTAATCATTTTCTGAGTCTATTTAGTGTGGGGAGGATGATTGTGTAAGGATGGAAATTAAATGAAGATTTTCAGAACAAAGCTATAGTAACAATTGTATTAATATATGCTCAGATGTTTTGGGAAGGATGTATGCTGCATATATTTATACAAAGTGCTTTTTATATTGAAAAGTCATTTTGACATTAATTATATTTAAAACAGCAAAGCATATAAATGTTTAAAAGAATATGTTAAATTTAATAACAAGCAGTATTACTTAAGCAGAAAGCCAGTTCTACCAGGCATTCATTTTGAACGTGCTTTAAGTACACCAAGACAGAACTGCATGAAAGATAAGCCATTTCATTTCTCAAACGACATATTTTAAAATATTTTGTAATATTTTAAATGAAATAAATGGATTTTTTTTTTAAAAATTGGATTCCATGGAACTTGTTATTAATTCAATAATTTATAAAGCCCTTTGTTCCAGCTGGGCTCACAGCGCCTAAAATAATAAAATTCATTAAATGTAAACATTTATATCCTAAATACAACATATAATGACAATACAGTATACAGTGCAAATAAGCTTCATTTATATTTTAAAGAAATGTTTTATTGTCGTTTAATTAATTTTGAAGTTTAAATAAATATGTTTTTACTGCAGTCTCCAAGGCTAATTTAAATAAATGAGTTTCAGCCAACTATGATTTAGAATCTAATTCTTTTTTTTTAAAACTCACTTTTTATGCTTGGGAATTAAGAAATTAGGGTTTGAATTTTAATCAGTGAAGTTGCTAAAAAAAAATCAACCTTGTTTGAACAGTAGATTCGGCTTTTTGTGTCATATTTTATGTCATGGCATAAATAAATTGATTTTTAAATGTGCAGCTAAAATCGATTTTCTTCCTAAACTGTACGTTTTGGAATTTCTAAATAAAACATGATATTGGTTATAGACATTAATAAAAAAATAAATTATGCAAGCTACGTGTGACTAAGCAAGTCTTTCACATACAAGTTTCAAAGTAAGCAAAGTTCTCAATTTTATTTTTCTATACTAAAATTACACCATGTTTTGCCCCCGGACAAAAAATGAGTGCACCCCCCCCCCCCCCCGCAGGAATAAAAAATAAATATTCATAATATACATAAATAAACTTATTCTCATTGGGCCCCTACGCTCGTGGGCTCCCGGCAAATTCCCAACGGGCCTATGCGTTAGGACGGCCTTAAATTAAATATAGAACACTGTGGTAATAAAACTTTTAATAATAGCAATCAAATTATAGATGGAATATTACTAGACTTCTCAAAACCATTTGATAAAGTTTAAAACTCTAGTTTGTCATATAAAAAAAAGCTTAATTACTTTGGAATCTCTGGTTCAATACATCATTAAATACAAGTGGAAACTAATAATTAATGTCTTATGTCTTATCCGTACAGACACTCCTTCTATACAAAAGACTTTTGTATCCACAGACCATGCATTTCTGTTTGTAAGTGATGCAGCGTTCACAGGCCGGCCATGGCCATGTGGGTTACATGCATTACCCAGCAACCTTTGTTTCCCTAGCAAGTATTATGTACCCATTTGGAGCTGGGTGGACTCAGGGTCACCCAGAGTCACCCCTGGCCCTGGGAACCAATCCCTGCTTTCTTGGGGGTTTGAACCCGTGACCATCGGCACGTCAGGCGATGCGCACCAATAACGGTTAACTCAGGAGTTCCACAAGGGAACACTCGAACATAGAAGAACAAAGTGCAAAGTAGTAATAACACGTAAGGCAATTAATGCTAACTTAGAAATAGAAATAAAAAGATAATCTAATACAACCCTCGGATAGAATAGTGATAAAAACACTTTTCTTGGTCTGTAACTGTAAGCAAGAATGAACGCATGCAAATTTTCTTTATTCCCATCTGGAATTCGGGTGTGGAATAAGTTGCCTTATAAAACCAGGAAAACCAACTTACTACCAACTCATATGAAAATGCAAGCCAAAAAAGACACCCCTCCCCCACAAAAACAAACCAACAAAACAAAAACAAAAAAACCTGGATTAGTGTAGGGCGCAATGACCTTCTTTATAATATAAAGAGGATCTTAATAGATAATATAACATAAATTAACTTAAAACATGGTATCAGCAATTATAAAATTACAAGTTCAGATGAAGAAACATTACAACTAAGAATTCATGATTTAACCAATTTTAAAAAAAAATATTTTAGAGAATAAAAATTATAAATTATTTGAAAATGAAGTTATGAATTAGTTTTTTTTTAACATTACAAATAAATTTTTTCGAAGATAGGATATAATGTATATAATATGATTTGATGGACTTTACTTTTATTTTAGGCAGCAGAAATTTATTTCTGGTTATAATTATAACAATAAATGTTTTAGAGACGTGCATGGGCGTCGCTAGAAATTTTTTCGGGGGGGGGGAAGATTTTTTAATTTAACTGACAATGATACACATGTTTAATTTTCGATTAAATTGAATTTAAGTATAACATAAGGGCCGAAAAAAGTTTTATAATTTAATTCGACTCTCACATTAGCGCTGTAATAGCTAAAATACAACATAAATTAATGTATTTAATAAATTAAAAACGTAAGATCTCACGAGAAATTAAATTTTGCTGTGAAATAATATACTTTTATAAAAAGCAGAATTACCAAGGATGGATATCAGAAATTGTTTTACATGCTATTTTTTTTTAAAAAGTCGAAACGTGGGATTCCGAAAATGCCGTTATTAGAAGATTTTGGGGTGTCTGCATCATTTAACTAATCATTGGCATTGAGGACAACAGTACAAGTTAAACAGCCAGAAACAACTGAGGCAACTGATTCTAATTTGATTGGTGCTGACACTTATTCTTTTCCTAAATTGGATATTGGAATGTATGCCATGACACACGACCTTTCAAACGAGTTGAAATTGCATCTGATTCGTGTCTGTTGGACCCCTGATAAAATGTTTGAGTTTAGAGCAGTGAGGTAAACAGCGTTTTTAGTTTTTAGATATGCATGACTATTAAACTATTTATCATTGCTTTTATACTCGCAAATGTTAAAAGTGTCTTTTTCAAATATTGCATGTTGTTTACGCAAAAGTAACTCGAGTAGTTCAGTTGACATTTTTCATCAAACAATGCAAAAAATATAAAGATTTTAAGAAAATGAACCTAGCCACATGCACCTGACACAAACAGTGGCGTAGCTAGGAGGGTGCATGGTGGCATATGTCCCCGGGCGCGAAGCTATGGGGCGCCAACTTGAGTGCTAAAACTAATTATATAATTTTATTTTTATGTAATTTAATGTATCCCAAATACTTTTGCAGGATGAATTTTTGAGCTCCATAAATATCTTCATTACAAACCAGATGGCAAGCATGATTTTGGTGCCCCCATTGAACATCAAGGTGCGCCATTCTACTAATAAATAAATTACACATCCACAATTTAGGAATCCTTAAACAAAAACTGTGAGTTGCCGGGAGTGAGACTTTGGGAGCAGTAAAAGACAAAGTCTAATAAATTATCCCAAAGATTTTTAAAAAGAGCCAAGACGAAAAAAAAGCTGAAGCCGAAATCTCCGTATCTTCAAAATCAGATGACGGCAGCTATCAACCGTCTGCAACGCCAGTCATAGACCATGAAATTGAGAAGGTTGAACCATATCAAAAGGGTTACAACACCCAAGAAGATATAAATCATACTGATGCTACTGTCTATGATGAGGAAAATAAAATAGACCTCGTTGTTGAACAGGTTCACCCTGTATTAACTTTCTAGTATTACCAAATTTGGCACTGTGTGGCCATGAGGAACATCTGCATAAAAAGCGACGATAAAAAATGTTGGAAACTTTCTCTCTGTGATTAAACTCGTTGCTTAGTATGATCCACTGACTGTTACAAAACCACCTATAAAATGACCGAAAAATCCAAGTTCATAAATTTTATTTACCACCGGAAATCAAATTGAATTTATAAACCTACTTACATTGTCTGCAAGTAATCTGATGTTAGTTGAAATCAGAAAAAGAAAGTATTACGGTACCTTGCTTGACTCAACAACCGATCTTTGAGACCGGGAAAAGCTTTCTCAAGTAATCAGATTTGTGGGTGTGGATTTTCAAACTAAACAAATAACCATAAAATAATAATATTTAGATTTTGTTCAGATAATTCCAAAGACGCAGCAAGCATTGAAAGAGTTATCGTAGAGAAACTGAAATCTGATAACATACCTCTAGCCAACTGTCTGTCACAGTATTATGACATTGCAGCTGTAATGACTGGGTATATGTCCGGCATTCAACATCTAGCATGTGCCAAAAATCACAGAGCATTGTTCGTCAACTGTGACAACCACAGCATAAACTTACCAGTAGTACACTCAGCTAACAGGATCCAGTTGTTATCATGTTGTTGTTTTTTACTAGCTGTAAGTGTATATTTTGTGCTGTTAAAGATTAATTAATCGTTAATTTCTGTTAAAGCAAAAATTAAATTTTATGTTGTCATAAGTAACAGTTATTAAACGTTCTTGTTAAAAATCTAAATGACACTGAGATGTCTCCTTTATATGTCATCTTTTAACCAACTACGCAATATGACAAGTGTATTGACATAATTTAATTCAAGCGATGAGCCGGTTTAATTGGCAATATAACCAGCCGAGCTGAACAATCACTACCAAGTAACTGAGGTAACTGGTATGGACAAAACGATCTTGGCAAGAAATGACATTATCGGATATCGTTGTTCATACAGTGTCCACCTTTCAAGAGGGTTAATGGATTCAGGAACTTTCTTCTCAATTTTTTAACGCAGTAATTCATCAGAAGAGATGTCGTCATTTTCTTTCTCTGAGTCAGACTCCATTAATAATGCCATTAGCTTAATACGCTTTTCATTTGGTTCGATAAGTAGGCGAAGTTTTAGAAGCATCGTAGGCAAAATTTATCAACATTTTGAACATTCAATAGTTTAAAATCAAAACGTCCGTGTAATAATCAGGAAATGTGTTAATATTTATCGGCCGCTATTTTAATATTATTATTTTTACTTTTTGACTTCAAACAATTTGTAAGTGATGGGTCGATTAATCGTTAAAAATAATTTTTAACGATCAATCGAGAAATTAATGGTTAATTTCCGCTGCCCTAATATTTTTGTTTTTCTCTAGTTCAAAAACTCGTTGGGAAGAATTAAAAAGAATTGTCCCAATCACAGTGAAGAGGTAGTCTGAAAAACGCTGTAGAATCTAGAGCCCAATCAGAAGTTATAAATCTATTTATGAAAGATTAGATCAGGGGGTCTCCAAACTACAAAATTTATTTGTTGGGGGTAAGTAGTCGGTCCCCCAAACTGCTTCTTGACTGTTAATGAAGCCCTCAGTCTGAAAAGTTTGGAGACCCTGGACTATATAAACTAGCAGTGCTGTTAGAACAATTATCAGATTATGCAACGATGACGCTTGACAACAAGAGTGATGCAGAAACTTTGCTGGCAAGTATATTAAATTTTAACTTCTCAGTTTTGTTACATTTCTAAAGCATCATACTAGGGAAAATTGATCGTGTCCAGAAACGATTGAAGGATCCTACTATGAATTTAAAGGAAGCAGAGTCTGATTTTGAATCGCTGGACCAAGAACTTGTCAACATTCGTGATAATTTGAGCCAAGTTGAGGTAACCAATGGAAAAACAAGATATACAACTTGGGAAATTAAGGTTGAAATAAAGGATTAGACGACATCGGAACAGGCCTGGAGGATTAGCAAGAGATGCTGGAATTTCTGCAGAAGAAGAAATTGTACGACTTAAGTACAGAGTAATTGATACACTCTAACAGAAGATATCAATACGGATTTAACGTCTAAAAAACCTAAACACCAAATTTGGATTTTAACTAAACGCCAAGGCACTTCTCGCTTAGACAAATTTTGATACACTTCGTCAAAATTTCTTAGATTTTTGGAAATGTCTACAACACTGGCGTCAATGGTCATTAATTGTGCACAGAATTTGAAGTCTGCAAAATACTGCTCGGTATCCGAAGTGAAGTTCTACAGAAAACTCCTTTTGATCTTCTTGGTTTTATAGTTTCACATGCAGATTACGCATTTACGAATCTGCACATTTCACTACCAATACTTATAACAAATGCTGTTTGCAAGTTGTGAGTGTTCCGTCAGCAAACTGAAGCTTATTTTGTCTTATTTACGTGCTACAATGGGACAAGATCGTCTGAGTGATCTTGCACACTTGAGTATATTTGTTTTGACAACAAGATTGTTAGTTTGCGATAGTCAAATCAAGGATGATCAAGTGGTTGTAAAATATGTCTATTCCTGTTACGTATAATTAGTAGAACTTTGTTTTCAAACATATTGTTTGAAATCATATAGGGAAGTATTAGTCTTTGTACTATTTCATTACAATATCAGATGCTTCGAAAATGAACCATATATCCGTAAAATTTCAAAATTTTCTTAAGGGCTCATTGAGCTCCCAGAATCTGTCGGTCCGAAAAAGGGCGCAGAACTTGTGTCATGTCACTGGGCGCAGATGACCCTAGCTACGTTACTGGACACAAAGGCTCTCATGAAGATACAAGCAATTTTGTTGCATTTTTGAAAGCCAAAGCAGTTTCTATATATGAGCAATTGGAAAGGAAAAAAAACTAAGTCCCCTCATATCTATAATCCTATTTCGCGGCATGTATTATTTAGCACTTCGTGGAAAAGAATCAAGTTCTGGTAAATTTAAGTTTCGTGTTGAATTTGGAGATGAAGTTCTTGTTAATTGAGCAGATGTCACTTGCTTATAAATTTGTCAATTACAAATTTTTAAAATGATAAGAATTTCTGGAATTTATTCCAATTGTCGATAGAACAGCTGAAGGTTTAGCCAACACCATCATTACAAATGAATTAGAATTTGGATTAGATATGACAAAGCTTGTTGGTCAAGGGTATGGCAGATGTTCTACAAATTGCAGGTAAAGAAGTAGGAGTTCAAGCAATAATTCGAAAAAATGCCCAAAAGCAGCATTTGTACATTGCAGTTCTATAAACTAAATCTTGTCGTGAACGATATAAATAATGTGAATGCAAAATACAATAGGGCCTCCAATTTCTTAAGGCCGGTGTAACGAAATAATGTCTCCCCCAAATTAAAGTATCACCCGGAGAACTTATTTTAAAACAAAGTCACCCTGGAAACTTTATTTTAAAACGAAATCTCCGGTGTTAAAAGAATCCTCCTCTTAATTATTGGAAATTATACAATTTAATTAAACTTAATGACAATATTTTTTGTTTTTTGTTCTACATGCATTTGTGTATGATTTTTGGAAATTTAGCAATCATGAGCTTAGTCAGGGGCGTAGCGATACGTGGGCGAAGTGGGTGTATGCCGTAGACTCATATTTAGAGCTTGTTAATTGTCCAGATATATTTAAAATAATAATAGGCAAATGAACAGAAATACAAAGATAATAAAGAAATACAAGAACTTGACACAGAAGTCTTTCTTTAAGTTTGTGAGTAGAACAAGTGGTTAGGTTTTTAACGAAATTTGCGATTTCTATGTGTGCATTATGCTAATTTAAAAATATCACTTCCGTCTTTCACCGGTAAAGTTTTATAAATTTACAGCAAATCCAAATAGCCAAGTTTTGTAAATTAAAAATAAATTAAAGTTCATTTTTAAAATATAGCAAAAAAGCTTTTAAATGGGATTAATTTTTGTGTAGCCGTCTCAAGAAACAAAGCACATGTCAAAACTTAGACACAAAATTTAGGTCATACGTCTAAACAAAGAATGTCGTAGCTAGGGCTGGAGTCACCCGATACGTTAAATTTATTGTGTTTCCCAGATTATAGTACTGCGGGTACCTGGGTTGAGGTGAGGCGCCCGCTTAGATAGTTTGAAACTCGCGTGCCGCTAAATTAGTTAGGCATAAATTCAATAAAATTTGATAGAGCCAAAGACATTGAAGGTGTAGCTCAGAGGTTGGTCTTTATTAATGACATGCGCCGTTTTGTGTGTGAAATTATTGTTATCTCGTTTCCCAAAGATAGAACAATTAAACGTGGACGAAAGGAATGTGGAACGTTAATATGTTTAAAACTTTCCCTTATCACTCTATGAGCTTATTAATTACTTCACATTTTTGTACGTATTTCTTTGCAGGGTATTTTATTTAATTTTAAACAGAGAGAGAAGCTGTATTTGGAGGTTTATAAACAAGTTGGGTTATTTTAACTTTTAAGCTCACCTATGAGTCTAAAGCTAGCATTAGGTAGCAGTAACAGGCAGGATGATAATTGATATATATATATTAAATTTATAGTTTATAATATCATTTACCAAATAGCTATTTTACGATTTGATATTTACAATTACAATCTGAGAAGACTTTTAAAAAATGAAACTCGAAGCTTAACACGTTAAAATTTATAGTAAATACAAGTAAAGAGTGCTATAATTAAATCTAAGGCTGGGTCTAATAATAATAACTAGCGATTTCCCCGCGCGTTGCTGCGGGAAGTTGAAGAATTAGTGATGAGTGAGTGAGGGCATAAAAAAAACAGATTTGGGTCCCCGGTGCCCAGCAAAAGATATTTTAATTATTATTTTACCTGCTGCCATCACGGAAATGTATTTAACAAACCCCCAACGTTTCATGCGTTATCTAATTAGGAAATAGGAAAATACTGCTTTTCAATTTGTAAATAGCACATATTAGGAAAAACACGTTTTTGAGGCCCCAGCCCCAATGAGTGTGAATTTTAAAATTATATTAGCCCACTTTTCGTCGTGAGAGGGTACCCAACAACTTCCAAAAGTTTTATGCTTATACCTACATGGGAATGGGAGAATTGGTGATTTTTACTTTTTATATAGTTAATATTAGGAAAAAACTACACTTGGGCCCCCCAGCCCCCAGTAAGGGATATTTTGAATAATTATTCACCTGATATCATCGTGGTAGTGTACTTAACAAATCCAAATTTTCATGTGTTTGCCTATTCGGGAAATAAGAGATGAGTGATTTTCAATTTTTATATAGCACATATAAAGAAAAAACACATTTTTTCGACCCCGGCCCTCATGAGCGTGCATTGAGTGGAAATTTACCATTCCTTTTCGCCAACTTTTATCGGGAGATTGTACTCAACATCTTTCAAAAGTTTCATGCTTCTACCAACATGGGGAAAGGATAATAATAAATGTTCAATTTTTATATAGTTTATATTAGGAAAAAAACTACTTTTGCCCCCCCTCGCCCCCATTGAGAGATATTTTAAATATTTTTTCACCTGCTACCGTCGTGAAAGTTTGATTATCAATTCCCCAACGCTACATGAGTCTACCTACGCGAGAAATAGGAGAATTAGTGATTTTCAAATTTTATAAATCTCATATAAGAAAACAAACGTTGTTTTTGGCCCCGGCCCCCATAAGTGTGTATTTCAAAATTCTTTTACACCAAAATTCGTCGTGAGAGGATACTTAACAATTACCCACATTTTCATGCTCCTACCTACACGGAAAATTGAAGAATTAGTGATAAATCGGTTTTTAATTTAAGAAAAAATATATTTGGGCCCCTGGTTACCAATTAGTGGGAATTCTAACATACTTTTTGCATATTTTCGTCGGGAGCTTCTACTCGAAAATTTCCAAAGTTTCATGCTTCTACCTATATGGGAAATAGGAGAATTAGTGGTTTTCAATTTTTATATTGCTCATATTAGGAAAAAAACGTTTTGGGGTCACCGGCCCCCAATAGTTGGAAATTTAACATTCTCTTTTGCAAATTATCATTTGAAGCATGAACTAAAATTTTTTACAAAGTTTCCTGCTTCTAACTATACGGGAAATAGGAGAATTAATGATTTGCAATTTGTAAATAGTTCATTTAGGGGGGAAATAAAACTTTTTTGAGTCCCCATTATTTTTGGGCCCCAGTATCTCTATGAGTGGGAATTTAACGTTTTCTTTCGCCAATTATCATCGGGAGATTGTATTCAACAACTTCCTCAAGTTTCATGCTTTCTACCTATATAGGGAATGGGAGAATTAGTGATTTTCAGTTTTTAAATTTGGGCCCCCAGCCCCCCAGTAAGAGATACTTTAAAAAATAGTTCACCTGCTAGCATCGTGAAAGTGTATTTATTAATTCTCAAACCTTTCATGAGTGTACCTACTCGGGAAATAGGAGAATTGGCGATTTGCAATTTATATATAGCTCATATAATGAAAAAATGGTTTTCGGGGCCCCAGTCCCCATGAGTTGTAAATTTAATTTTCTCTTTTGCCAATTATCGTCGGAAGCATGTACTCAAAAAATTCTAAAGTTTCATGCTTCTACCTACACGGGAAATAGAATAATTATTGATTTTCAATTAGTATATATCTTATATAAGGAAAAAAAACATTTTTGGGGCCCCGGCCCCCATGAGTGTGAATTTCAAAATTCTTTTTCGCCAATTTATTTTGTAAGAAGGTACCCAACAACTTCCCAAAGTTTCATGCTTCTACCTACACGGAAAGTTACAGAATTAGTGATGTAGGTAAACAAAACGTTTTTGGGCCCCCGGCCCCACATGAATGAGATTTTAAAAATTCTTTTAAACCAATTTTCGTAGTCAGAGTGTACCCAACATCCTCCCAAAGTTTCATGCTTCTACCTACACGGGAAGTTGGAGTATTATTGATTTTCAATTAATATATAGCTTATATAAGGGGAAAAAGCATTTTTGGGGCCCCGGTCCCCATGAGTGTTAATTTCAATTTTTTTTCGCCAATGCTTGTTGTAAGAGGATACTCAACAACTTCCCAAAGTTTCATGCTTCTACCTACACGGAATGTTGGAGAATTAGTGATGTAGAAAATAAAAGTTTTTGGGCTCCCGGCCCCACAAGAGTGAGATTTTTAAAATTCTTTTTCGCCAATTGTCGTAGTGAGAGAGTACCCAACAACTTCCCAAAGTTTCATGCTTCTACCTACACGGGAAGTTGGAGAATTAGTGATGAATCAGTCAGTCAGTCAGTCAGTCAGTGAGGGCTTTCCCTTTTATTAGTATAGATTAAATATTACTAAAATAAGAAAAAACTAACTTCCCAGGCAAGAGCAATTGCAATGTAGAAATAAGACTTGCATAAATCAAATTATTTGTCATGCATCTCAGAGCTTATCAATTCTTATCTAGCAAATACGGCTTAGCAATTTTTACTGCCACATCATTAATTAATATCTAGCAATTATTGCTTTTAATTAATGATGTGGCAGTATATTTGTCAATATACCACTAGGCCTCCAAGCATTCCAAGAGGTTTTTGTGTTGGGGTGTACTTCCTTTGAATTGCTGGAGTGGCCTTAGTTGGTGTCATTTCCTCATAAAAATCCTTGGTTTTCATTAGGAAAAAAGGAAAAATTATTATTACAACATTTTTTTTAAAGTAGAGATTTAATCTAGAAGTTCACACCAAGGTGTTCCTGGATTTATAAAAAAAACAATATTTTTTAAAACATTATTTTAAACGTTCATATTATTTTTAGGGCTGCGGAAATTACCGATTAATTTCTCGATTAATCAGTAAAAAATTTTACCGATTAAAATTATTTTAATCGATAATATAGCAATTAAAATTAAAGAAAATGTTTGCATTTTTTTTTTATTTTTAATAAATAATTAATTATCAATAATTAATAATACTTTTGTTTTTTTACGTAGATCTACAAATTTATCCATTTAAAAGTAATGAATCGAAAATCTTCACTTTATAATAACCTGTTTTATATGGACAATGATAAAATAAAACACAATCTCTTTTTACTTAATAAACAACAATAACGAAATTTTAAATTCATTGACATTATATATACTTATATTTAAAAATTTCACCTAACAATATTATAATTTCTTAAATTAAATTAAATTAAATACTTCAGTTATGGTCATTTTGTTAGAAAAATGCCCTAAAAAGGCACAAAATTTTAGGAAAACAACTTAGTGAAAAAAGTAATTATGAGGTCTTAAGAAAATCATAAATTTTGAATCACTTGAAATAAGAAGATGTATTACTTTTATGTTTTTAAAATTAATTTGAAATCGTCATCCAAGTGCCTAAACTTAAATACGTGATTTAACTTATTGTTATTGCTATTGCCTTAAAATAACTAAATAGTACAAAACAAGTAAATTGCATGTTTTTATTACTTCCCTTGAAATTTTCAGTTTAATGACGTCATAATCTTTATTTTTAGCTCTAACAAATTATCGATTAATTAATCGGTAATTTTTAAAAGTTAACGATTAAATTAAATTTAATCGATAACAGCCCTAATTATTTTTATATTAGTAGTAATTGTGAAAGTTATCTGATAGCTCCAGAAACAATACCAATAGAAAGCTCTCACTGAAATAAAATTTGAGAGAATTATTTAGATATAATAAAATGCATGTTATCTTATGAGTCAATAAAATAATTAAAACCATAAAAAAATGATTGATAAGCATTCCAACAATAGATGAACATAGGAAGGCATGACCACTGGAAATAATAATCTACCAGGGTGCCTAACACTGGATTAATTAAGATTTCCTAATAAAATATAAATGGATTGAAAACTATCTGCAACCTTGGTATCATGGCTGTGATTATTTAAAAAAAAACAAAAACAAATAAAAACAAACATATAGCCAATAACAAGAAAGATTGATATTTGCTTATTTATTCACAGTTGAAAAAGTTATGAATCTGTGAAGTGCAGTCCCACAATGAGCATAAAATAAATTATTAAGATCAGTGGCGTAGTGAAGGGGGGGTGGCAAATGCCCCGGGCGGCACTTTGCCAGGAGCGGCAAATTCCTGGTCGTTAATTAGTTTATTAGAAAAAAATTATAAGAAAGTCGAGATTTTTTATTGAAATAAAAGAAAAACCAAATAAGAAATTAATAACAGAAATAAAAGAACTATCCTAAGGGATATGATCTGTTCAAATGTCAAAACTTCAAACTCCTTATTGGAAATAAATTCTTCTGCATATAATGGTACTTTACTGAAAAGAGCTTAGTTAGTATGATAATGTAACACTGTAGCAGTGGTAGTTTAAATGATTCTTAAAATTTGACAGCCGCTCCTGTTGTAAAATCAAAGCTTATTGTACATGAAACATGAGCCAGACTCGGGAGGCACATTGTGTGTAAAGTGAGGGGGGGGGCGGCTAATTCCTCGTTAATTAGCTTTAAAAATGAAAAGCATTAAAATCCAACTGAAACGAATTATCTATTTTAGTACTCAAAAACGTTGTTATGCATTCTTATTTATGCCCATACCATTTGGAGTATCTACTTACTTTACAAGCAAGGCTTCAGGATACAAAATGATGAATATACCATAGAGCCATTTTTAGATTATTTAGATAAATATAGAAAAACTGACAGAGGCAGAAAGAGAAAGCTCATCAGACCAACAGAGGCGAGAACTTTGCTAGTCACAATAAAAATCTTTTTATTTTCGAATCTATGTTAAAGATGCCCGAAATAATTTACAAATCTATAGTGCAAGAAAAAATGCTAAGCAGAATTTGCTTACAGAGAAATTAATGGAATACTTAAAGGATGTTTTGACACTTCATAACGTTTTATGTGGAGACCTCATCCTTTTATTCGTATCTTCAAGTCAAAGTATCAGGGAGAAAATTTTTGGTGATCCAAAATATGTATCCATGTTATTTAGAAAAAACAATTAAGAAGAAAGTTCTATTATCCATAAGATGAGATTGCTGTAGAAATCGATGTGAGGCTTTTGATTGTTATGTAGAATTTAGAAAAGAGATACAATTTTCGTACACCATGCAATCTGCTGGACTTGGAAATGTTGCCTTTATATTAGAGTATTCCAATGACATTTTCAAGACTATTTTACCCCACGTGAAAAAGAATTAATGAATAAAAGACCACTTGATTTATAAAAGTTTATTAAGATATTAGAGCTCAAAGTTACCTTGCCTAAAATAATATAAATAATTTGAACATTGCTTACAATAGTCTTAAGTAATGCCATGTCTTAAAATAGCTTCTCTAAAATTAAGTTAATGAAAAATTAATTACCATCAATAACAATTACGGAATTACGCTAAAATTTTCGAATCTATTGCTATTTCAATTTTGGCTATTGAGCATGGCTAGGCTGAAAACATTCATACACGAAAAAGGGTGACATCAGGAAAAATAGAACATTTTAATCTCTATTACAGTGTCAGTATTAGGCTACTTTCTAATAAAAACTATCTTTATTTTACAGCATTAACATATTTTTTTTTTTTGGGGGGGGTGGCAATTTTAGGTTCTGCCCCGGGCGGCACATACCCACGCAACGCTGCTGATTAAGATGTATCAAATCTTTCATTGTGTATTGTCTTAAGTAGCATTGTGCCCCAGAACTCAGACTTAGGGTACTTGTTTCCCAAAGTTCACTAAAATAATAATTTATGTGCATTTTAATCATTTCCAAGTAGAATGATGTTCATTATTTCTGTTAACTATAATTTTTCCAGCTTTTATTTTTCAGATAAAAAATTTAAAGAATTTGAAGTAAATTTTAATAACTTTCATCACAGTTTTTGATGACTTAAGGTTTAATTTATCTCAAGCAAAAAGAAAAATAACAAACTAATAAAGGGAGCTAAGATTAAACTTATGTATTAAGTTTTCTAAAAATTCACAATCAAATTATTTAATTAAAAAAAGATTCATAATTCTTACATCAAGGGTATCTTTGATTGGAGGAGGTGCTTGATTTCTTCTTGGAAGAGGTGGAGCTGCATGGCCCTGAAAGTAAGACGACGACGTTTTAAGCTGATTGTAGATATATTTGGGTTAATCTTAGGAATATCTAAGTATAAGCTAACATCCAATGTTTTGGTCAAGATATTATTAATTCGTTATCTGCAAGTATATATTTTTATTATTAAGAATAAAAGATTTTGTGTATGAATGCGACTCTTCCTGTCATATGACAGGCTAAGCTTTCAGCAATCTTTAAACATTTCAAGACATTTTCAATATAAATAATGACATTTTAAGAATTACAAGATGAACATTTAATTTTTCCTTCTGAAGCTATTGTAAAAAAAATATATTTAAAAAAAAAATAAGTAAAAATAAATTTGTCATTACATTGTTTCATGTTATTATTTTATTTAGGCCTCAGTAGTTAAGTGTTCTTTTTTTTTTTTTAGATAGAATTTATTACTGCCTGCAGACATGGAGCATGTTCAAAAGAACATTTTAAGGTTTAATCAATAGTTCCCCCCCACCCCTCCCCCCCAAAAAAAATAAAAAAACAACAAAGTTCCAAGAATAATTAACCAAAAGTTAATTATTAATCTCTCTTTACAGAGAAAAAAATTGCTCAGTGACAATTAAAGTAAAGGTGAAAAGACATAAAACAATTAGGCGTTAGGCATTCTTGTTGACAGTTCATATTGTTAACAATATAAGCTATGAAAAAAAAGTATTTAACAAATACATTGATATAAAGGTAAATTATAATATGCGAATGTTAATTGTAAATACTAACATACTACAAGTATGTTTGTTGAGGTAATTAACAGAATAAAAATAAATATACAAACCCTCTGTGTTGGTACTGGGGGCATTGTGCTGTTAGGCTGAAATAAAGTTTAAATCAAACTTAATTATTTAGATTATAATGTTATTTTTTTTTTTTTCTTATTTTTAAAGATATTTATAAAGAGTTAATCATGAAGAATAATGAAGAAAATTTGGCTTACTGGAGGGGGAGGTGGCCTTCTAGAAGATTTATCCATTCCACTTATAGTAGGTGTTTAAATGAAGGAGCTAAAATTTAAAAGAAAACAAGATTTCTCATTTTAAAAAAACATTAAAAGAACAAGAACTTGTATACTGTTTAAGTAATTTAAATACCAAAAAATAATGGTAATATGCATTATGCAATTCCAATCCCAATCCATTTGTTTAAATTTCTCTAGCTAATCTATATATATAATTCGCTTAAACGCGCATGTGCAAATGAGCAAATCCAACGACCCCAAATGGAGTCGAAAGATCACAGTGGGCAAGCGTAGTGGCATGAAAATATAAAAAAAATTGTGGGGTGTTGGCGACAATGCTTCTTGCGTTCACTTGCGTTGTTCCTTCACAGAATATGTTCTACGATGAGTTATTCTGCGCCGTACGCTACGCCACGGGTCGTACCTTTAACTTGTTACATAGAAAAGTATGTGATCATTATTTCACTATTATTTACTGAAACTCGTAGTCAGCCACGAAAACACAACAATCGAGGGCGCAAATTATCTGCAGCTTACAAAGAAACACACAAAAATGTGTAATGTCGGTGTCTAACAGTAAGAGGAGCTAACAAAAACAATAGCCGTCCAATACCGCGCGAATAACGCTTGCCTTGTGATTTTGAGGCCAGTATTGCATTAAATTATTTGAATTAACAAGCACCTTACATTCACATTCAAGAAACTTTATTTTTGTATGAACGCACAAGCAGACAATAAGTCTATTCTTGTTTTCTATGTAGGGCAGATGGCCCTAGGATAAGATCCAAAACAAATGAGGAAGTTATTTTCTTTCCCTTTTTAAAATTCAGAATGAGTGACTGTATGCAAGGTCTGTGGATAAAAATGAGCAAACTATTTTGGTTTACGTTATAACTGACGTATATACTCGCTATATGATCATGTCTTATAGCGAAATATTGGTATCTTTTAATGTGTTATAAATGCAAATTTAACTTTCCCCATTTAAACAGCCTATTAAAGAGTAGATATTAAATTAATGTAAAGGACGTGTTTATATAGATTTTAAAATGAATTATGTAAAAATATTTAAACACATAAAAAAATAAAGATGTTTACACAGCCACACGGAATAATGAATACGCTAGCAATGGAAGCAACCAAACAATTTAAATGATAAAAGAACTAGATCTACAGATGTTCCAAGTTTTTTTTTACAGTAACGATTTCAACCTTGCTTTAATGCTGCTAATTACTTTATATATGTCATAAACGATGAAAAGAAGACAAGTTTACCCTCTATAGGTCATCACAGTTAAATAATAGAAATATTTTACACGTCTATATGAACAAATATTAGTTTTATTGGGTATGAGTTTAAGTTGTTTTTTTTATTACGGAAAATAGATTTTTATATAGCATTTGTGTATTTTATATATAAATGGAGAAGATTTTATAATATATATACCAATGTGTTGAAATATTTTTCTCTGGCAACCAAATGCAATAAAGATTGGCAGTTAAAAAATTTAACAGTAATCCTTATAACTCATAAAACTATTAATGTGTTCAGGCTGATTTAATTTTCTTTGTAATTTAAACATAGATTCTATATTCAATGAAAAATGTATGATCCTTGTGTCAAAAACATTATCAGCTATGATGAATTCAATAATCGTTTATTGATTTTTAATGCAATACAAAGAATATTCTTTGGGATTGTTTGGTATAAGACAATTTTTAAAAAAATGTTTAGTATAGGTCAGAACATTTGAGGTAGCATGTAAACAAATAAAAAACTGGATTCATCAAAACTAAAAAGATTTTTAAAAAGGTGCATCAAAGTGGAAATTGGTTCAGAAAGAAAAAAACGGCATTTTTAAAAAACCAACTGTGGTACTTTTTACCACGTTTTTTAAAACTTACCTTCGTTCCTATCTGTCTGTCCGCAAAATTTCAAAATTTTAAAGCAAAATTAAACCACTTTTGGTGGTTTTAGAGATCTAAAAATTTTAATACATCTTGGATGAAAATGCATTGAATCTAAATTTCAGATCGATCGAATGTACCTTAATTAAATTAATGTATTTCTGGTTGTCTTTATATAGCATATATATACGTCGGCTGTTGTTGATATTCACGTGCCACATGAGTTCACTCCGTGACCACATCCCCGTGGTATTAAAACGTTGGGCGGGGGCTTACGAGGTGTTTGGTATAAAAATAAATAGAGGTAAAGATTTTTTAAAAGCACGTTTTTATAAGTGGACTAAAAAGAAGAAAAAAAATAGAGGTAAAAAAGAATTTAAAACTACAACAACACGTTTTTAGAAGTGGACTATAAAGAAGAAAATAAATTAAAACTTATACGTTCAAGTACATTGATTTAATAATAATATGACTTATGACGTGGAGTGGGCGCTTCAAAATTTCAATATAATTAAGAAATACAACACAAATATAAGTGTTTGGAATAAAAATTAAATATTTATAATGTAGAAGGCAAAAGAGAGATGTATAAGTGAGAGAATATGTAAAACCTCATAATTGTTAACAGACTCATGTTGAGCTAACAATTACAGCTAACCTGTTCGCGGACTAGAAGCATCGTCGCATTCATGCTGTAATAATGATTGCTCGATAACATTTATTACCCAGTAGCTATGAAAGGCTTATTTTACTAGAACAATTAATGCTAATTAACTAAGCACAACTGAAGCAATCTTTCTATTCTGTCACAATAATCAATAAGTTCCATCTGCCAATTTTTTAAAATAAAATTAATGCTAACATGTGCTGACGGAACCGACTCCACGCAGAATAGTTTGGCAGTGGCAGCAGTTTTTGACAGAATCTGAACGAATAAGAAGGTATCTCTGCTCCAGCACCTCAAGTGTTCGTGTAACCAATTTATTATTCTTGTTTATAGTGTAACGTTGCAAGGTTAATTTTGGCACCACTGCAACTTGGCGTCTTGGTGCATATGCACTGACGTAGTTATGGCTTTCGGGGATTTGGGGGCCCTGAGGGGCCCTGCATACATGACCGTGGCGTAATGTTGTGTTAAAAAATTAGACACTCATTGAGCCCCCTTGATGGGGCCAGGGGGACTTTAAAATTTAGACCCCCTCCCCTAGCTACGCAACTGTTCATACCCCCACCCCCTCTGTGCTCACTACGTCTCTAGTAGACAGTCCTGCAATATAAAAATAATTAATAACTAACCTCAATAGTATTTTTTAAAGCCCCTGTAGGGGGAAAGGGTAAACACAGACTGTCACAGCTTCTTGCAATGTCCATTTAAATAAATAAAATTGACTTGAATATTCACCTCATCATATTATATCACCAAATGAATGTCCTTGTTTCATAATGGTGTCTAAGAGAGTACCAAATACAGTATGTATGAAATCTAAAATTAATCTGAAACTTCAAATTTTGTTTGCATGTGATAGTTAATGGAGCATAACTTCAGAAAAAAAATAATGTAAGCGCAGAAGAAAAAAGGCTAGTTGTTTAAAATAAGTGTCTAAATGACATACAAATTATTCATAGATAAAATAGTTTCCATTAACTCATTAACCCGTCAATGACTGATTAGGGTGAACGCAATGAGTTTGACAAAGTTGGATGAACAAGTTTGAGAGACATCAAATAAGGGGACGTCCATAAAGGAGGTCAAGCTCCGGATGTGGGAGGGTGGGTGGAAGAAAGTGTGACAGTTTGTGACACGGGGAGAGGGGAGTTAAAAATGGTCAAAAATAACGTTAAGTACTTTATGGACAGTCCATTAGATGGTTACAGAAGGACATTTATATGCTATTTGTCTCAAAATTCGGCCTCTCTAAAGTTTTGATGTATCTATAATTAATGAAAAAATCATTTGAAAAGTTTGTCATAAACTATCTTTAAATGTATTTTGCATAGAGTGTGTTGCAGCTACAGTTAAGCCTAGAATTAATTGAACCAGACAATGTTTATGTTCAGAACTGATTAGTAAGAGGCCTAATTTTCAGAATAAGTTATATATCGTTTGAAAATAAATCCCTATTTCGGCTGTTATATTTTAGGGCCCACTCATACTTAACTGCTATGTAGGATTTGAAATTAAATTAATAGTTATTTTGAACGAAGTCTATTTGTTGTGAAAACCACATTATAATCTACAGCAGAGAAAAATTCTACATCTTGCAACTTCTAGCTTGCAAACTTGTTTCCTTGCTTGTGGAGTAACTTAGTACATACATGTTATTGTCAAAGAGGTAGACAAAATTTATTTCTTAATAAAATGTACTTTGGATGCAGTTCAGTTATATTACATTGAGTACACCTGCTACAGTTAGTAGTAGATCTATATAGTAATTTGAAGCGTTGTAAAATTAGCTTTTTTCTCTTTGCAGATTTTAAAAAAATGCAATGTCAAATAAAATGGTAGATCTACGTCACATTTACACATGTAAATGGATTTTTTTTTTAAATAACCATTTTATATTCTAAAGAACTTTCTTCGCAAATATACGAACAAAATATTTGAGGGCTGTGCTTTAGGCTCTTGGGGCTTGACAGTATCAAAACTTTGTCATTGTCTATTTACTACCATGGTCCATTGGAAAAAAAAAAACAACTCTTCTATTATTCGCAAAACACATTTTTTGATGTTTTTTTGTATTTCAATTACTCATCAAATTATCACAATCAATCTGTAATCAATTGTATCAACTTATTGAAGTGAATATAGCAAGTGGATAAATATTATTATTTAAACAGAACCAAGCAATTAATGCACAAGTGACATCAACTCGATTTTTTCTCCGCTCTGCACTATCTAGTTATAACTTATAAAGTAAAGCTTTGTTTTAAAAAATCAGTTGCTATCATATTGATTAAACGTAATTATGAGCCTGATCTATAAAATAATAATTAGACTGTGATTCGTAATCATTAGGAACTGTTTTAAACAATAATATAAATCATAATTGTTTATGAAGTTCCACAAAAACAAATTTTCTTTAACATCATGTAGATTCCAAATTTGAACATTTAATATGAATGTTGACAATAAATTCTCTTAAATTACCAACATAATGTGGGTTAGACTGCAATCAGGCTTATAAATTAGTAAATGGAAAACATGTAAACAGGGTATAAGTTAGCCTGACAAGACATAACAAATCAGCGAACGTTTCGGCAAAGAGCCTTCCTCAACGAACACACAATACACAAATACAAGGAATTTAAAGAAATAAAAAATAAAAATACTAAGCTGCGGTGAAATGCAAAGAGTCAATGAAAGCAATCTTAAGTTACCGTTACTTGCCGTTGCGTTTACTTACTCAGTATCTCACTACTCACTCATATCCTTTAAGAATTCGCCAAGTTAACTTATTCATTGCGTATACTTATTATAAGACGTAATATTAAAGTATAAAACACAATGTCAATAATATCAAACATAAAATTTAAAATATTAATATGTAACATCAAAATTGAAGCGTTAAAATAAAAAAACTTGCCTCAAATTGGTGTAAAAAAACAACTAAGTATTGCTCTATTGGATCGTTTACTGCAGCCAATTTTCATCCTAATTTATTTTTTAAACTTTCTTCCTGGTTTGGTTGGTAAGTGGTGTTAGCAGCGTCGTTGTGTTCAGCCTATTACTATTAAATTAACTCATCAGACGAATATTTTTATTTTAAAATAATAATAAAATGTACCCACTCTCGTGGTTTTGTATCTGTTGCATTCAGTCTTCCAATCATTGCAGTCGTTTGTCCGAGACCATTCATTATCTATAGTTAATAGAATCAATGATAAAAATTAAACGCAATTTTCGACAACCTTTCCAACCACACGCACTTGTTTGATACTTACATTTTCCTTTTGCCACCCCCCCCCCAACCACACATACTTCCAAGAATTAAACAAAATATATTAATTTGTATTTATTAGGGGCCGTCCATAAAGTACGTCACGCTATTTTTGACCGTTTTGACCAACCCTCCCTCTGTCACAAAGTGTCACAAATCTCGGGACCCCCGCCCTAAAGTACGTAACAGTTTCGAAAAATAATTAATTAACAACTAATTAAAATTTAATCGAAAACTTAAAACACACTTCACTATTTTAACTGCCTTAAAATAAAAAATATTAAAAGAACTATCTGATAATGAAATGACTTTAATAGTAGAATAACAAATTGTCAACAGTTGTCACAGTTATTCTTTGAAACACTAACTCAATCAATAGAATTTGGAAAAAAAAGGAAAAATTAGACTTTACTATTATATAATAAAAAATATCAGTCTATCATTATAAAAGTAATATGTTGGGCACACTGCAACATAATTAATCAATAGTTTTTTATTTTTTTATTATTACTTTGTTTTCTTCATAAGACTCTCGTAAAAACCAATGAGCCTTTTGGTATCAGGTTTTTATGACTGCAGGGTTGTCACAGCGGGCAGTAGGAATATTTATCCACATGTTAACCTCTATTAAAATAAAAAATTGTAATTTAGATTTTCGTTTAGCCTTTTACTAACTAAAACATTGAAGTCGTATGGTTCCTCATGTCATTAACTGGTATTTATCATAGGCCTATATTTTAAAGAAAGTTAATATAACCATTTTTTAGTTTATGATAATAATGATTATATTATACAAATATTACGTCTGAATCCTAAATATTTTGTATTATAATACAAATTCCAAATTTCTTGATCAGTGATATAATTATGCAGCAGACAACAAAGAAATAATAACACTTTCGGTAAAACCACACATAAAACAAGGCTTTATAACAGTATACTAGCGCTCCTAGCTAGCATGAGGAATTGTGAACAACACATTGAAAAGATACGCATTTCATGCTATTTTGAGTTTTTGACATAAAACTAATTCAACTGTTTCAGAACATGTTTGAAAATTATTTTGAAAACTATTAAATTTTAATTTAAAAAAATAATTAAATTAGAAATAAAATTAAAATGCATATATATATATGTGACGTCACACTTGGCCTGACCCCCTTTCCCCTGTCACAAACTGTCATACTTACTTACACCCCCTTCCCCCCTTTGGAGCGTGACGTACTTTATGGACGGCCCCTTATTAAATCTTCAGAGTATACAATTTAAAGGCGACTAGGAATCATGCAACACAATCCCCTCATTGCCGCAGCGTGTGAACTAATCGTCCCTTGACAACTGACCAGCAAGGTCTGTGACTGTGCGTTCTTCTTCTAATCAGTGTCCGAAACAATTAAATAAATAATCAGGGGCATGAATAAATAAACAACCAACCACTACTTGTCTTCACTACTGCTTAGCTTGCTCAGTAGTTCTTGGGATCATGTACGCCATGTTGCCCTGGGCCCCTGTCTTCGGGCAGCACCATATATTGGGCGAGGAAAGAAGTCCAAATTTTCTTCTAATTAATATACAGCTAAACTAAAGTACAAAAATGATATTTAATTATAAAAATCAAGGGCAGAAAAAAAACATCTTTATTTTTAAGCAGTGTCGCTGCTAGTAGGTGCGGGAGGAGTTATAGACCGCGCCAGGTGGCTCCATCCTAGGGGTGGCACCACTTAACGAATTAAAAGATAGCGATCAGAAACTGATCAATAAAGTCATTTCATTAGATAATAACTGGTCACATTTAACTTTCCTACTGATGTAACCAGACAAATATGTGATTTGTCACAAGGGTATCACCAAAACGAATTAAAAAGTAAAAGAGAACAGAAACTATTTTTATCTAAATTATTAGAAGCACACTTAATATATCTTTCCAATGAAACCAGTAAGATGAAGTCGGGGAAATTCAAGTAATAAATCTGTAAAAACGTAAAGCATACCTTTATGCCCATATAAAAGAAAACAATATTTTTACCTACGTTTCAAATACAAGACCAGATTACATGACCCTATACAGACCAGATAATTTAAGTATGGTTCAATAACATGACGTTAAATGAAATGAAAATATTGTGGTTCGGTTGCTCATGGCTTTTTTCACTTGTCAGTGAGATAGTGCACAGCTTATTATGTATATTGTTTTTTAATGTTAAAAACACCCTAACATATTTGTTACTGAATGCTTCAGCCTGGTCAATAATAATGTAATAATTTTACACTTGAAAAATGAAAACATTGGCAGAATGACTTGGGCACACTAAGCAATGAAAGAAGCTATGGTGTGATTGACGGGAGAATAAAAAAGTGGAGCTATAAGTTGCACAAATTGCTAGCATAGCATATTTTTTTTAAATAAGCAAAATCAGTTATTACGTGACACAATGAGATTAAATCTTCATTAGAGGTATATGTACCTATATTTAGAAGGTTGAGATATCGAATTACTAGCCAGTGATAAAATAGCACCGTATGTTACTAAAGCGGAGTGCATCTACAGAAAAACTACCAAATATAGCACCTTCAATGACTTTATCATTGTCTTCGGAAAATAATAATAATAATAAAATGATAATTTATATAGCGCTGTATCCCAGCAAGGAGCCAGGCTCACAGTGCTTTACATGGAAATAACAATACATATATCAATAAAAAGAAACATTCATATCATACTAACTACATAAATGACAATACGTTATACGCAATACATCAGCTACGTTAATCATTTAAAGAGATGTTGTTTTATTAATTTCGAAAATAAATTTTAAAAAGATGTGTCTTAAGTGCAGTCTTGAATGACTTAGCAGTTGAAATACTACGGATGTGTAATGGAAGAGAATTTCATTGTTTGGCTGCACAAAAGGAGAATGACCTTTCGCCAAATGTTTTAGTTCTTGTCTTAGGAACACAGAGAATGCGTGTATCTGCAGAAGAGCGTAGCTGACGACTTGGTGAGTAGACTGACAAAAGTTCAGTAAGATATGAAGGGCATGAGTCAGAAAAGAAGTTGTGACACAGAACGGCCAGTTTGTAATCAATTCGGGCTTGTATGGGTAGCCAATGAAGTGAGTAAAGTAGCGGAGAAACATGGTCATGTTTTTTTGCCTTTAGAACTAATCTGGCAGCTGAATTTTTAACTCTCTGTAGTTTTTCAATGCATTGTTTTGGCGCACCTGACAGAAGAGAATTGCAGTAATCAATACGAGCTAGAACAAGAGAACAGACTAGAGTTTTTGTTGCACTATCTGTTAAGTAATGACGGATTGAACTGATCTGACGAATGGCAGTATAGGCAGAGCGACAAATATGATTGATGAAGTTGTTGGTAGACATGTTGTCAGAAATAATGTAGCCAAGATTCCTAGTCGATGTTGTGAACAGTATATCAGAACTAGCCACCTGAATAGAATTCGGAAGAGTCAAAGTACTGCATGATTTATTTTTACAGAATAGCAGTGCTTCTGTCTTATTATCATTCTGTTTGAGCTTGCTTAAAGTCATCCAAGACTTTACCTCACCAATGCACTCCTGCATCAATTGTTAAAATATGTTAACAAGATTCGTATTATGAATATTAAGGCTTAGAAGTATTTTAGAATTTTGATCATTTTTAAGTGTCGCATGCCTAAAGTTATTAGTTGTTGAAATGACTAGATAAGTTTCTTGGTTTTTCCCTTTTAGCTTTAAGGGGACACAGGATATTTTAAAAAATAATAATTTATTAATTTTTTTTCACCGATTAAAGCTCTGTGTGATCTTCTTAAAACTTTGGACCTAAGTGGTATAGCACAAGGTCTTTAACACCATTTCTTTGATCTCCAGGTTTATCTCACAAACCTAAAAGGTTTTTGTGTGATATCGACGAGATCATTCATCGTACAGAAAAAGATATGCAGAATTTTGTTTTCATTCTTGACGATATAGTGACTAAATAAATGCGTTTATCTGAGATATGCTCTCAACAATATAATAATATAAAAGAAATAATTATAAACAATATTATATTAATACACACTAGCCGACTCACGTCGTAGCATACGCCGCTAATGATTTAGTGACGGGTGACATTTTATGAAAGTAATTGTTGAGGAGAGTGTGTGACTACTTTTCTGTCATTGAGCAACGGAGAGCACAAAGTTATTATGCCAATGTCGAGAAACAAAGCTTACAGTCGTGTTCGAAAAGAAAGTGGGAAATGAACGGGCACAAATACAAACATTTAAAATTTTTTTTTAAAGTAAGGTCTTAGCTGGGGCTTCAACCTACGACCTTCCGCATGTTAGGCTAATGTAATGACCACTACACTACGAAATACATGCTATTCTGTTGTTATGAAAGAACAAATTAATTGACCTCAATTGACCTCTCGATGACCCCCACCCTGTGTACTACCTTTTCTTGCTAGCTGATAGTTCGATTGGGGTTAGACAGCTTTGATGGTGTCCGGCATGGTTGAGCCATGAGGAGAATTTTATATATCTATATATATATCTATA
>MUZC01000998.1:517245-568094 GCA_002072015.1 Radix auricularia | reverse complement strand
CCCCCCCCCCCCGCCATTGTCACAAAAACTTAGAACCCCCTTAGAACAAAGATTTGCAGCCGCCGCCCCCTCCCCCATAATTGCTGTACCTCCTTTTTGAAAATGAGCATTTGTGAAATAACTTTATTATCACTTAAGTTTGTATTTAATGTTAAGTTGAACTCTATTAAATCGATACACGTATAAATCCATGTAAATCGTCAATAAATAAATTGTAAGCATTTAAGTTTTTAAGTGGAACTTTCATTTTAAGTTGCACGTTTTGATGTGATGTCACATTTCTAAAACACAAACCCCCTTCGTCACAAATGTATGATCGCCTCCTCCGTAGGTGCTAAACGTCATTTTATTTTATTAGACTGTTAGTAACTAAGTTATTGACTTTTACAAATTTTGGTGTATTATTTTTTTTTTTAATGAGGCACTCGTGGGAACGAACAAACAAAACACAATCGAATGGGGGGAGGAGAGGGGGAGATAAACAACGTCTACAATCGGAAATCCTATGTCGGCGTATTTCAAAGTAACTTTAATGTTAAAGCAGGGATGTTTTTATTAATAATACAAAACACGGCCTCATTCATCTCTATGCAGTCCAGCCCCACGGCCGACGACTTAACCATTTGAAATTGTTAGTAACCGATTAATTTATTAACTTTAAATACTGACAACCGTGTACATCAGATTTTCTAGGTCAACACGTGTTAATTCACACAAGAAGCACAAGCGAATGCAAGGGTTGTGGGTTATATAAATGAAGGGAGGAGAGGGGGGTAGATAAACAACGTTAGCTAATATCAATCGGCGTATTTCAAAGTGAAGTTAATGTCACAGAGAGATTTTTTAAACTAACAAACAGCCGCTTTAATCTCTAACATCATTATTTTTGGCAGAGGACTTTTATTTTCCTTATCTATATGATTCTTTTAAAGCGACAAAACCTTTTTGTGTTTGCGATTTCTGTTTCACGTTAAGAGAAAAAGATGTATCAAAATACTTTTCCCGTTGACAGATATTTCTCCTTGGATGTAATTTACTGCATTTATTTAAAACAAACATTTTCATTTGAAAAATTATGTTTTAAAAAAAAATCGAATGGGAGCCGAAGTTTGACCTCCGTTAATATAGACATTGAAGTTACATTTTCAATTTTCACGGGTACCCGGGCGGTATTTTACTACCCGGTCAATCTGATGGCAACGGGTACCCGGGAACCGGGTACCCGTTGACAGGCCTAATTACTAATAGTCAGCATAACCTCAATTAAGATTATTGAATTGTATCAAGATTTTGTAGTAAAAATGTCGTTAGTGTGCTACAGATCATGTGAATACAATTAATTGGTTTAATAAATGATCTTTCAAAAGGCTTATGCAATAATAATCATATTATATACATACAATATTACTAGATTTCTCAAAAGCATTTGAAAAAGTGTATCACTTTCGTTTACTCAAAAAACTTTAGTTTGGAATCTCAGGTCCCAGACGTCACTGGATCCAAGACTTCTTTTGGGTAGACAGCAAACCATAATAATTAATGAATCTAAATATGTACCAATAAAACAAAGAAAACATTGAACAAATTTTAAAAAAAGAGCATCCAGATTATTTACTGCAGTATATTCAAAACTAAAAAGAAGAACTTGACTAGTTTAGTGATTAACATCTGGAAACACTATAGGATATACGAACAAATAGTCATAATACATAAGGCTATTAATTCTAATTTGGAAATATCGCACAAAGATAAATTGATACAACCCTCAGATAGGCATAAGGTTAAAAACACTTTTCTTATTCCATATGCAAGAACAAACACATTGTCATTCTTTGCATCCAGAATTTGACATTCATCATAATGATAATTGTGAACATTCTGCTGAAGAAAAAAACCTTAACCATATAATTTTTCAGTTTTTCAAGGAATTTAATTATCAAATAAAGAATATAATTGCAGGAAAACAAAGACACCATGAACATTTGGGGCCTGAACCCTCTGATTCTGTAGGTATTATAAATCTTTATAAAGGGAAAAAGTTATACATAAAATTTGCATACATTGAAATGACTTCACACTATTTTGATAGATATTGTATCCTGGCTCCTCGACTCCATCATTACAAATTTTTCATTCGTTTAGATTCAATAATTAATCATTAGCAGTTGGAGATCTCCTCTCCCGCCTATATGCACAGATTCATGTCTGAGTGGTCTTTTAACAAGACAAGGACTTACTTTTGAAAAAAAAAATTAAATGTGAGTTTTTTGTTTATTTGGATCAAATAAAGAAAAATGGAATAATCAAATATAATACTTTATTAAAGTTATAAAATATTTAAAACATTAGGAATGGATTGACAACAATTTATATAACAAATGAACATTATGAATCATAACTATTGATTAGTCCTAATTTAATTAGTCCTAAGGTGAGATAAGTACACACTGTCAAATATGTTTAATGAAAAAACAAATTTAATAGAAAATGGTTTAACATGAAATAATAATTCAGTCCCAAGGAAATACTAGGAATTTTCTTTTTTTTTTCTTTCTTTGAACATGAAGAAAAATCACTAATCATAAAATATTTTCTGAAAAGTTAGTTATGTCTAAAATATATGACACATATTTGATATTTAAAGGCACTGTTAAATAGTTAAAAAAATTATATTCACAAAATATTTTTATAATACAAAAAGGATCATTCATCAGTATTGTAATGCCGTTAGGTATGAAACAATATATAGATAAGTTGCAATTGTTAATAATAAATAAATACTTTGTTAAATCATAAAACCAATTTATAAAAATTACTTTACATGTCTCCAGGGTAAAATATTCATCACATTTTTTTTATATTTTATAAATTGCATGCTTTTAAAATAACGCAAAAATTATAATTGGGACATGTGCCTAGAAAGAAAATACTAATACACATTAAGAAAAAGAAGAATTAGAAATTAATAAATTACATCATTAACCAGTATTCAGTGTTTTGGAAGGTAAGAGGAACAATGTGTGTAATCATATATATTATTTGAATAATCATTTGAAGCCTTTACAAATAATTTCAAATTTAAAAATAATTTCAAAGTATTTTGAAAATTCCAAAATACATTGATAATTCATATTAGTTAATTTTTATTTAAGTTATTAAAAAAAAAACACGAGACTGATTGTCGCGAAAAAAAAAGAAGACTAATTTAAAATTCGAATGGGGCCACAAAAATTCCATTAAAATTTTTAAAACTCAACAAAAGAATTTAATTAACAATATACATAGACATAGTAATTAACTGGCATTAATCTGGTGTCTACTTATAAACAAACAAAATTAATTCCAGTACAGTATGGTATTACAATTATTCGTCAAGGATGTATTTGAGAAGAAGTGTAGAAATTTTAACAATTAAACAATGCAATTCAATTTTTTTTTTAAAAATTAACACTTGAATCATTGATAATATTCAATGATTTCAGTGCTCTTAGTACACATTTCAGAAATAAAGTACATTAAACCAATGCTTCTCAAAGTGGTGGTCACGGACCAGGAGGACTCCATGGGCCATCTGCAGAAGTTATCAATAAAGGACCAAAAATCTAATAATAAGCCTCCATTTTCATCAATTAATACTAACCAATTTTTTGACAATAAGCACATAAAATGAAACCAATAAAATAAAATAACTTTCATTTCATGACACATCAGTACAAGGAAAATAGTGCACCGGTCCCTATTACAATGGATATATTTCACCTGGTCCATCATGCTAAATAGTTTGTGAAGCACTGCGCTAGAATCCTTGTAACTTTTGTACTGCGCTAGAATACGTTTGACTTTTGTACTATAATAATTTCATCCAAGTTTATGTTTTCCTGATCTGCATACAAAATGTAAAAATAACAGAGCCCAAAATTACAAGTTTTCAAAATTAAATTAAGTAATATCATCAGTTAATTCACTTGCTTTGTAATTGAATACAAAAATGTACACATAATTTATCAAAAAAGCAATTAATAAATTTTTTGTATCAAATCTCAATATTATTACATAATAATTACTAAAATTTATAATCTTATAAAACCATACACACATTTTTATCATTAGGTTATGTTGTGTAAAAAAATACATTAGCATCAAAAACAGACATGCACATATTATATATGATATTACTTGTGATATGTAATAAATTTATTTAATTGTGTATATTATTTTTACAACTGCAACATCCTTTTAGACAAAAAAAAAAACGCACACATCAAAGAAAATATATTAAGCAATCTGAGGCACTAATAGAGTCACAAAAATACCCTTTAATTAAAATTAAATGTAATATAATTTTATAACCTATTGCTGTCTAAATCTTAAATGAAGGAATGTTACAATGAAAAATAAATAACTCCATGTAAATTTTAACATACACACATGGAAAGAAATAACATTGGTGACATATTAAGGAATACTATTTTCAAAAAATTATTATGCAACACATTTCACATTCTGCCCATATTATTTAAGGACCTTTTATTACAAATGAAACAAATATAATAAATAGTTCACTCGGCAACAAACAAGCAAAGTAATCCTAAATTACTGGGATTTATTGAAAATATGTATTAAGTAAGGTGACACAAAGGAATTCTTCTTCTACATGCTAGATGTGTGTATAGGGAAATAACTGTGCTGGATGAAATAAGGATAGTCATGAAATTTTTGTTTTTGTTTAGGTGCAAAGAATGATGTTAATAGAGGTAATGAGTGTTAGATAATTATATGATTTGTTCATTTAAAGATCTTGAAATAAGTATTATAATAAATAACAACATATTCTTTAAATGTTTGATGAGAAAAAAAAGTTTCTTAAATAAGTTTTAATTTTTTAAATTAATTTATTTTTAATTGGAAACTTTATATGCTGCTTAATAAAAGATTGAATGTATCAACTATTTCCATTAAGTTAGAGTAAAAATCTACATTTAAAAACCATAATACCAAAATCAAGTTATTATAAATATAAAATTTGTAATGGAATTGAACTATTTTGATGTAAGTAGTTACTCATTTAATGTTTTTTAAGTTGTGCAAAACAGTTCTTTTTTCCCAAAAATAAATGAATTTGAGAAATACATTCTATAAAAAAATAAACCATATGAGTAAATGTATAGGCTCACTGATGACATGTGTTATACATTATTTTTCTTTGTTTTATCAATTTGATAAGATAAATGCTTTTAAAACAATTTTGCTTGCAAACTTTATCCAATCACAAACCAAATGTCAGGGTTTACTATCACTGGACATTTTCTGAACTCAGAGGAATGTTGCATGAGCCCCACATAGTCCTGTAAATTTAAGTGGTCTAATAAATGTGACATAGAAAAGTATAAAATTATTCACTGGCTCAATATTCTGCAGTTGCCTCTTAAAAATAGTAAAGAGGACGACAAATTTATGCTATAAATTTGACTAACAACCTGCTGCCCATATACTGTCAGACTTGTTCAATTCAGTGACCCTACCAGAAATTTAAAAAAAATAATGAAATCCTGCTCCATTTCATTTCATTTGTAAGTCTTTAAATTTTTTGCATTTTAATAATTATTGTATTTATAATAAATGAATCAATTATATATTATGTAAAGCTATTAGCAGTCTATGCATGTGAGGCACAAGTTTCTTAGATTTGCGTGCTTTGCCAAAAAAGAAAATTCTGAATGTTATTAATTAGTTGTTTCTTTTACCTGTTTGGTGTAATGATTGTTTGATCATAATGTCCAGTGAACCTATAAAAGTTGCCCCCTTCGAAAAGTAGACTAATAACTTTTTAAGAAACCTGAAGCAAGGCATGAGTGTCACCATACTTTGGATAAGTCAAAAAGATGCTTTTCACAATTCCAAGTGCAGCTCTTTCCTGAACCAACTCAATATCACTCAGTTTTCCTAGTTGAAATGTGCTGTACTGAACATTCCCAGTGAAAAAATACCTTGGCTAAGATCATTCATCAAAATTTATTGCCTCTAGAGCATTGTACCACCATGCCCATGCAGCCATGCAAGAGGTTAAAATATCATGGTGGATATAGAGAGGTCAGAGATGGCAAAAACGTTGGAATGTTCACATATACTCTAAGCTCAAATTAAGTGATATCAAGATGTAATGAATTATATTATCAAATCCAGACTCAGAGATTTTTAAAAATGTGATTATTGCTTAATTAATCCTCCTTTAAATCATTGTCACTTAGTATTGCAAATCTATGGTGCGGTTTTTCTGAAAGATGCCTATAAAAATGGATTGAGGTTTAACTAGAGCACACAAGTTTTGTGAATTGTCCATGACATCCTTAAGTGTGGAGCAAGTAGAAGCTTAACTGTTTGAGAAATACATCAGCGACTAGGAGATCTTTCAGTGAAATGACATGACATGCTTTAAAAATGTTTGCTTTGAACTATTGAACAAACATTAACTACCCATGCAAAAAAACCAAAAAAACACAAAATCAACAAAAACCAAAATGTGGGGTGACTCTTAAAATAAGTCAAGCAAAGGCATTAATAATAATTTCAACCAAATCAATTTAATAAACCTGATTATCAAAAGCATATGTAATTTTTTACTTGAGGTATTTATCCTTGGTGGCCTCAAAATGATAAATTCAGTTGTATACGACTCTATCTGGCTCTTTTAATTCCTATATTGCTTCTGTGGTATTCGAGTCAACATAACTGTGCCTCCGTCTGCAAGCTTAATGTTATTTGTTTTATGATGTTCTACTAAATCAGGAACTGTATTAAAAGCCTGGGAAAATAAATATAAAGACAAAGTTTATAGTTAACCATTTAGGTTAAGCAAAATTATTTACTTAATTAAAACAGGGTTCAAAACTCCCTCAAGATTTGCAAAGAAAACGAGTAGGACATTCATACTTTTTTAATAACATGACTACACAAAATAATATTTTTTATCATATCAAAGTGTTTAAATGACACTACCAATAAATTTTGTTTGAAGATCAGTTTTAAAAAATTGACAAACTTCCTTACATAATTATTCATTAATAAATGTAAGCATGGCAGAAAATACATTAAAATGGAGCTTCACTACAGAATTGAACTTTCAAAGTAATACTAACCACTTCATCTTGTTTATAATTGCCTATAGCAAAGCGTTTATCATTTCGTTGCCGTAATTGCAGGTTCTTTATTTTTCCTTCTGATAAAACTACTAAAACATATGGATTTATTGGATTCGCTTTAGTGCTAGCACGCACCAAAAATGCACCATTCTGAAAAAATTGACAATTTAATTATGTTAAAGTCTATTTACAAGTTGAAAGATTAATGAACATCTTACATTTAAACATTAACAAATACCTTAAAAATATTTTTCACAATATAGTTGGAAAAATGTTACAATCAACAAGGACAACTAATATTTAAATTATTGTATTCAAATATTAGTTGTCCTTGTTACAATCAACAAGGACAACTAATATTTGAATACAATACTTTAATGTATTAGAAAAAAAAAGTAGATAAATTAATGCTATCCATTAAGAGACTTCCTTTGTTAAATAGAGGAAATGGTAAAAATAAATT
This sequence comes from Radix auricularia, assembly GCA_002072015.1. NCBI lineage: Eukaryota > Metazoa > Mollusca > Gastropoda > Lymnaeidae > Radix > Radix auricularia. The sequence continues at coordinate 560,492 of MUZC01000998.1, read as the reverse complement.
TTGTTTGACTTTAAAATCACTCTTATTGGTATTTAAATAATTATTATTTCTTTAAAAATGTTCATACTTCTCTCAACTGACTAACTCTTTTTTCAGCCTCTTTTCTGTCAAGTTCTCCATGGTACCAAGGATATGATGTCAGGTTCTAATTATAAAATGTTATTGTAAAATATGTGTGTAAGAAAGGCAAAAGGAATAAAAGCAAAATAAGTATATACAATTTTTGTTTTTATTGTGATACAAACACCAAAGTGATGTTTTAATTGAGTTCATTATAACAGAAATACCATGCTATCATTACAGTAATTTTTAGTAGTTAATAGCATTTAAGAACTGTCTTCCATCTTTATTCACTAGACAGAACCAAAAAAATGTAATATTACACATGTATTTTTTTGGTCTAGATTTTCAACGGTGCAGCTGAGAAAATGTTATGAGTTTGCCAGGAGAGTGGCATGTTTATTAAAGAATCTATACTTAACCCTGATGTTGTCGGGGTGGTAGGTCATAATGAGGTTTTCCCTATTAGTTATTCCTAACACATGAAGGAAAATTGTCAGCATAAGGGACATCTCTAACTCTTGTAAATGTTAATTTCAAGAATGCTTCTGGATATGAAATTTGTCGAGAAGAAGTCAACAATTTTAAGCGCCTCATCCCAAAAGTCCACATGATTGACATAACCAATTAAGGAAAAGCAGTTGGGAAAAGGAGATGGAATCCCTACAAAACTTAAGGCACAATTAAGGTGTAAATACAGTCCCAATTATTCACAATTTTAAACAAAAATGGAATTACCTAAAACAATTTATAAGCATTTAATAAACATTATATACTTGCCTCAGTGGTTGCATCATCATAAATTTCCTCTGTATCTGATGGAATATGGCTTGGTGATTTTAAAGAACTTTTTAGTTCTTCCTCAATTTTCTACATAAAAAAATAAAATATTTCCATTGAGCAAATCTCAAAATCTTTTTTTACAATTATCATGTCATTAACTACAAACTAAATACAGAATAATTAGTTAAGGGTAATAAAAATATATTTAATAAAGAAATGTGAAGAATTTAATGAAAATAACTTTTTATTCCATGTATAAATAGTTGAATCATTAACTTCTATTTTATCAGGGCTTCTTATGAAAATAAACATCATCTGTATAAAGTATACATTAAAAGCAGTTACCTAGAATTTTTTATTGCAATAATTTGCCAGTAAAAATATTATTACAATTGGTATGCTTATCAAGGTGAACAGATCGCATAATTAGAAAATAGTGAATCATATATCAAACAAAAAAGCGACTGCTTCAAACTAAGAAATAGGGTACTTTAAGCATGCTTATTTATTTTTATATCTTATAAGATTTACTTAGCTGCAATTGCTTATTTTATTGAAATAAACTGCAAAAATTCTTTTTTTCTTTTCATAAAAGTTTGACATCAACAATAAATATTACTTAATAAATCAAAATTCACTCATCTAGAATGTGGTACTAATATAAATATTTTTTTAAATATCTCAATTTAACAGTAACACTTTTTCTCTAGGATAAGATTATTTCAAGATTAGGACCTTGAAACTGTATTGGAGAATACATAGCAGTTTGAAACTAAAAAGATTTTCAGCCATGTAATGATATCAATAACAATTACGCAAGAATGTTAGAAATTGGATAAAAACTCTTTCTGCATTGCTTTGTGTTAAATAAAAGGTATGAAGCTTGCAATAAGAAATTCAATTTTCAACATGCATTTTGAAAATCAAATTTTCATTTAACTAGAAGAATAAAAGAAAATATCAGCAAAATTGGGAAAAAATAATAAGGAAATGGGGATCAATAAAATTGTTTTAGTTTAAGTAGTGTTAGGATATCTCATAATTCTGTAGAGACAATTAAGAATATACCATAAAAATGCTTTTAGGTGATAAATATTTATAAGTGCATCTATTGAAAGGTTAATTAGCTTTTGATGTTATAAAATAAACAGTTAATTAAGATATACCTTTCTTAGCAATTGTATTTTAATGTTCTTATAATTTTTGTTTATAGAGCGAGAGTAAAAGAGAGAGCATTTTAAAGCTAAGATGCTAAGCCAACTTCAGAATGCTAATGTATAAGACTTACCACTTTCTGAAGTAATTATCTAATTCAACATAAAGATCTATAAGATTTGTAGTTAGTAGTTTTTATGGAAGTAACAGTATGATAGTAACTATTAAGGCAATTTGAATGGCTAATCAATCGCTCAACTTATTTTCATAATATGAGTGGATTATTTAAATTTCTATCCCTCATATTTATAATTTATGCTAATCACAAGGCCAGATTGTGGGTTTGTGGTTGAAATATTCATGTTTTTTCAATTTTACCCTCAATCTTCACTGTGCATTTCATATGCTGTAATTACTAAGTAAATTTGCTTCAAAAGACATAAGAGGTGGGTAATTTTTTGGCTGACAGATTTGTGTGTTAGTATGAAAAATACAACATAATATACTAGACATTCATTAAGATCAAAATTATATTTTTATGAAGACATAGACAATAAATTCAATAAAGCAAAATTTATTTTAATTAGGTATGCCTTCGCCACAGACTTGCTCATGGATAGTGCAAAGAAAGGGGGGAAAGAACGGGCACAAACTTCAGCATGAAGAAATCAGAACAACACAAGTGAACGTCGTTGGGGGGGGGGGGCGCAGATGCATTGTTGATTTTGAGACATGCACACTGCGGTTAGCTACCGGCCCCCACCCTACATAACTCTAGTTAGCCAACCATGAAATTTGATTGTTTGACCCTAGCAAGGATCAGCCATCAGGCACAAACATTTAAAAAAATTATAAATTAATATTTCTGCTGGGGCTTGAACCCAGAACCTTCCACGTGTTAGGAAGATGTAAGGACCACTACACTATGAAACACTTTATTCTGAAAAGGAGCAAAGCAAGAGGCATTGTTGGTCTCGAGACAAGCCCCCCACTTTTCTCCACCTCTTTGCTTGCCAACAAAAAGATGTGATTCGTCGACCCAGCAAGGGTCATTCGTCATGCTTATATGCACACTACTCACTCTTGTTTTGGTGAATTATAGACATAGATTCTGCAGTGTGCCCCAAGGCATGACGTAATGTATTTACAGACGAGTCCCATTCAACCTTACTTGATCCCCACTCTCTCTCTCTCCCTGGTCCAAGACCCTAATGTCTGGGTATGACCACAATACACAGGAAAGTGGAGATCAAAAGAGATTAATGTGACAGTTGACAGTAGTTTGGAGGCATGACACTTGATCTAGGGAGGCCAGGGATGCCAATGGACAACCACTTTATGGCTGATAATTACAGGCAAGACCCCAAGAAAATTGGATATGCTAACGCCAAAGCTCGAAGTTCAGCCATTTCACAAATTGGCCAGCAAATTCATGGTTTGGCCCATAAGGCCAGCCAAAGTCTAAAATACTTATACCTAACAATTGTATTTCGGCTTTGGCCCGCCAATTCAGGAAGTGGCTGGGTTTACATGACCAGCCTGATGTGGTAGTAGAAGAATGCCCGGTTAGCGGCACACCTGTCACTTCTGGTGTTTTGGCGTGTACATGGTAGGGTAAAGGGTGCCACACTGACGATACTATTGCGTAAGTCTCCCTTTTTTGGAGAAGGTCCAGCCATTGTGACTAATTCTTATTACATGTATTAAGAAACAGTGGTTTCATTGTGAGTACTTGTTACTTGTATTTATAAATTCTCTATCAATGTTTTCAGTTGAAAGGATCAGTCATATGGCATGTATAGTATGTATTGTATAGTGGGGTGTAATAACACAAAGCTAAATATACTGAAGAATATACACTGACAACCTGTTAATATTCAATGCAAATAAATGATTATGATATGTGCGCTATTTTCTGTGGTAATAAGTCCTTCCAAGCTTATCCAACTCCATCCCCATTCCGACTTGATGAAATCGGAAAATAAAAACGATATGTGGTCAGATAATCTTTTATAAAAGCAAAAGTTGGGCTGAGTACTTCAAATTTGCCCAGAGAGGAGATCGATAATTAAGCAACGTTGAACAAGAAATGGGGGATGCTGTAAATGCAGCAACTGCCTCCAGAAATGGAGATGCTGCCGTGCTGGTGGTAGAACCATCGGAAAGTTCAGACCAGTTGCGTGACTATATAAACATGCAAAAATGGTGTGTTTAGTTAGTATAGTATGTGAAAAAGAGTGTTCGGTTCAAATTGTGAATCCTGCAGCAAAGATCTGCATAAAGTTCCTGGAACCTGCAGTGAAGGATGCAGAGGTTTTAAGTAACTTGCAGGCTAAGTCATAATAAACAAGAACTCAGGAAGAAGAGGTCAGCAGCTCACAATAGTTTGCAAGGTGAAGCTGTGAAGATGCTTAGAAATTCAGATGCAAAGTTCCAACCAGTGAACGTTGGAGATAACGTCCACATTCGCAAACCATATGTTGGCAGAGGTCGCGGTGATCCATAGTTGTGAACGTTGAGGATGGCCTCTACAAGCTAGGAACAGAGCATGGTATTCTCAAACCACTATATTCCAGAAGCCAATTTTCCATTTTGCATGAGAAGCTGCTCACATTAGAATCCGTGGGCACATAATAAAAATCATTACAAACTGTCGCAACTTCCCAATCACTGACCAGTGACCAAGGCTAAAGTCAATGCAATTTCATTATTAAGTGCGCAACAAATAGCTGCAAATGTATGAAGAACAAACAGTTGTGTAATTCAAAATACCATAAAAGTTTATCCTGTTTACTATACTTTAGAAAGAAATACTTCACTAAGAAATAGTTTATTATATTTTACAGGTTTCACTCCTGTCACTGATTAGGTATCATTTGTAACTAACAATCAATATTAAGTATTAAAGTCAACCTTCAATCTGCTCATGACTTCTTTTTCGGACTTTGGCCAATCGACCCACGCCAGTTCGCAATCTGGCCAGCCAAAGCTCAAATTGGCCAGCCAATTTACAGCAACATTGGCCACCTCACAAAATTGGCTGGCAATTTTGCAGAGTGGCTGATTTCGGGCTATTGCTGGAACAGGTAAGGCGCTCAAGTCAGTATAACATTTTATTGCAGACTCCCAATTATCTGTGTAGAGTTTTGGCAACACTGGTTGGGGACCTGTATAAGTGGAGACTTGGATGGACAAAGAGCAAGATAGAGATAAGGACAGTCCACGGAGAGTAAGCTATTTGAGTATAGTAGAATATACTTTGGGTTGCAACTGTTTGTTAGTTAACTACAGTGACCTATTAAGAACTGTATTCCTGACAAAGAGAATTAGCCAACCAAATATACTTTTAGTAACAATAGTCCTCACGACCTTTGTTGTTTTATTCACTAATTGCATAGATCATCATTGTTAATAATATTGTTTTGCCGCCACTGTGGTACATTAATTAAGATGCATTATGCATTAAATTGTCAAAAATGTTTATTTTTAATAAAAATAACTTATTCAATTTAAATCGTTTGGCTCCATCAGGAGTTAACTTTTTGGTAGTTCCATTGATACATAAGAGTGAAATATTATCTACTTTTTAGTTTGTCCTTGATAGGTCATCTTCCATAATTCTAAATTGCTTTTTAAAATTTTTAGAATATTACATCTATGACTCATATTTAAAGATCTTAATAAAAAGAAAACTTTAAAAAATACTAACAGGCTATAACTAAGCAACTACAAGTAGGAAAAAAAAACAAGGAGGGGACAGATGAAATAAGAAAATGATGTCAGGAAGATCTGTTTAATTTTGAATTTATAAAAAGCAAATCAGAGATATTTACTAATAATAGAGTCTAGTATTCACTCATAATAAAAATTTTCAGTTAAAATATAATTCAGATAGGTAGTTTGAGTTCTTTAAGATTTTGCTTGGGTATTTTTTTAGCAATATATATGACATAAAATAAAATGTGGTGTTTAGGCTATTAAATGCTATGGTGGCAAGAAAAATAAGCTAAACCTTTCTGGTAGCATGCACATCTGGAAAAACCAGCACCTTCGCTTGATTACGAATAACTTGACTAATAGGCGAAACCACTTTCAAAGGCTTAGAAGATGATGTAGTTCCTGATGTAGTAGATCCTTCACTACTGTTGTCATCAGATTTACCGTCTGTGGTATCAATTGGAGGCACAGGGGGTAATTTTTCATGGCCTCGTGGTGGAAGATGAGGTTTAATTTCTACAGGCTTGGCTGGAGGTTGTGGTTTGTCTGCTTTAGGAGGTGGAACTGTGGAAAAAACGTTCATTGGATTTATTTTGAGATTCTAGTGTTAGGATTTAGTACTGGAAGCTGGAACATCAGAAATCAGTGTGTTTGATTAAACATCAATGACATACTCGCACTAAGAAAATTGTCAAGTTAATTTGACACAAATACTAATTAGAATAGCAAATACTTAAATTATTTCTTTTTTTCTTTTTTTGCCTTGGAAAACTATTGAAACCATCCACTAATAAAAGGATCTAGAGTTGAACAATTTTTTTTGTTTCATTAAGAAAAATTAGGCAGAGAAGACAAAGCTAGGGACACAAGTTGAGTTCATCGCCTCAACTGAATGATTGCTGCTATTAGAGGAAATGGATAAATAATAACAATAACTTTCAATGTTCCCTTTAAGTTGTGGGGTTGCATGGCCACGTAGATATCCAACTGATGCTACGCGGCAGTTTAGAATGAGGGAACATTGGTAACTTTATATCTTTTGAGTATATTGCATGTTAGAAGTTATATTGAGTCTTCAGTAAAATACATGGAGCATCTTTATCTTTTTCATTAGGTCTAATTATTATTTGGATGGTAGAAGAGTGTTTTTAACAGCGAAACCCACACCATGCTGTCTAGGTTCGTCTTTCGGTCTGCCTTGCCAGAACCACCGTCATCAGGCACGGAGAGGATCCTCACTCTAAGACTCAGAACAACTGCGGGCCCAGCAAACATTCTTAGTGTGTATGCCCCAACACTCTATTCAACTCCGGAAGAGAAGGACCAGTTCTATGGAGCGTTAGACCAGGCAATAGCCGGCATCCACAAAGACGAGGCAATCTATCTCCTAGGAGATTTCAATGCTAGAGTGGGGTGCGACCACGAAGCCTGGCCCACCTGCCTTGGACTATTTGGAAGAGGAAAGTTAAATGAAAATGGACAAAGGCTTCTGGAATTGTGCTGCTCACGAGGCTTGTGTGTGACCAACACTTTCTTCAAGTGCAAGGATATACATCAAGTATCTTGGAGACACCCTCGATCCCACCAATGGCACCAGCTGGACCTCATTATCACCAGGCGTGCACAACTAGCTAGCGTCCTACTCACTCGCAGCTATCACAGTGCCGTCTGTGACACGGATCATTCCCTTGTCGCCAGCAAAGTACGAATAATGAGGAAAAACTCGTACCACACAAAGAAAAAGGGAAGTCCACGCATCAATACCTCCTGCATGAAAGACCCTGCGATAGCGCAGCTGTTCAAAGACAAGGTGAAGGAAAGTCTCTCAAAGATGTCCCCATGCGTCACCATTGACTCCAAATGGACGCAACTGAGAGACACAATCTATACATCCGCAATACAAGCCTTTGGCAAAAAATCTCACAAAAACACGGACTGGTTTGATGAACATTGGGACGAGATGAAACCCGTCACTGAAGCAAAAAGGAAAGCTCTTATGGCTTACAAGGAAAAGCCTACACCTGACAATTTGCATGCTTTAAAAACAGCTAAGTCACTTGCCCAAAAGGTTGCACGTAAATGTGTCAATACCTACTGGCTTAAGCTCTGTTCCAGTATACAATCAGCTGCAGACATGGGCAATGCAAAAGTCATGTACGAAAACATCAAAAAGGCAACGGGCCCCTTGACGTCAAAAGCTGCTCCCCTAAAGTCCAAAAATGGAGAAATTATTCAAGACCAGGCAGCACAGCTAAAACGGTGGGTTGAGCATTATCTGGAATTGTATTCAACAGTTACCACAGTCTCCAGCACCGCTCTAGATGACATCCCAGATATGCCACTCATGGAAGAACTTGATGTCGTGCCCACACAGGAAGAGCTGAGCAAAGCAATTGACAGTCTAGCTTGTGGAAAAGCGCCTGGGAATGATGGAATACCACCAGAGGTTCTAAAGAGTGGCAAGACAGCTTTACTCCAACCATTGCACGAGATTCTGTCCCTCTGCTGGGAACAGGGCTACATCCCCCAAGACCTAAAGGATGCAAATATAGTGACACTATATAAAAACAAAGGTGATAGGAGTGATTGCAATAATTATCGCGGCATTTCACTCCTTAGTATTGTAGGAAAGACCTTTGCCCGCGTTATACTAAAACGTTTACAAAGCCTAGCATCCCGCGTCTATCCAGAATCTCAGTGTGGTTTCCGGTCCGGTCGGTCTACCATAGACATGGTGTTCTCCATACGACAGCTCCAGGAAAAATGCAGAGAGCAGCAGATGCCACTATACATTGCATTTGTGGACCTTACAAAAGCCTTCGACTTAGTCAGTCGCAACGGGCTATTCCAAATACTGGCAAAAATTGGATGTCCCCCTCACCTACTTGCCATCATCAGACAGTTCCATGAAAATATGCTTGGCACAGTACAGTTCGATGGAGCTAAGTCAGAGGCCTTCCCTGTCAGCAGCGGAGTTAAACAAGGTTGTGTACTCGCACCAACACTCTTCGCAATATTCTTCTCTGTACTTCTTCGATACGCATTCAAGGATAGCAGTGAGGGAATCTGGTTACATACCAGAGCTGATGGAGGACTTTTCAACACTGCCCGCCTCCGAGCCAAGACCAAAACGACGGATGTCCTAATTCGAGAGCTACTATTTGCGGATGATGCGGCACTAACAGCACATACAGAATCTGGTTTGCAACAACTCGTGTCAAGCTTCTCCAATGCCTGCAAAGAATTTGGTCTGCAAATCAGCTTGAAAAAGACAAACATCATGGCCCAAGACACTCGACCTCCTCCTACCATAAATATCGATAATGAAAACTTGGAGGTTGTGGACAGCTTCACCTACTTGGGATCCAAGGTCTCCAATACACTGTCCATTGAAGAAGAAATAAACAGCAGAATTGGCAAGGCAGCCGCAACAATGGCTAAACTAAATAAGCGGGTCTGGCAAAACACCAAGCTAACGGAGAAAACCAAACTGTGCGTCTATCGAGCCTGTGTCATCAGTACACTACTATATGGGAGCGAGACATGGACCACTTATACATCACAAGAGCGTAAGCTTAACAGCTTCCATTTGAGATGCTTGCGCCACATCCTTGGTATTAAATGGCAAGAAAAAGTGCCTAATAGTGAGGTACTAACGCGTGCCAATACCCAAAGCATGTTCTCAATTCTTAGTGAAAGACGCCTGAGGTGGCTAGGACATGTCAAAAGAATGAGCCCCGGCCGCATCCCGAAGGATCTCCTATATGGTGAACTTGCTTCAGGAAAGAGGAAAACAGGTCGCCCACGCTTGCGATTTAAAGATGTCTGTCAAAGGGACATGAAAGCAGCCAAAATAAATACAAGTGACTGGGAGTGTAAGGCAGAAGACCGATCTACGTGGCGCACAGTTGTCAAAGAGGGCGTCATAGTAGCCGAGGAGCGAAGAATGGAGGAGGCTGCAGACAGAAGAGCTAGGAGAAAGGCCAAAACATTTGGAAGCACAGAACTCGTGTGTAAAAACTGTGGCAAAGACTGTCACTCAAGGATAGGACTGCACAGTCACTCGAGGAAATGCAACCCAACCCAACGGTGATGCACCATCGTCTCGCGAGACGGAAGGATGCCGGATGAATTATTATTTAATCTGGGATTTACAAAAACATTTCGTATCTTGTGATTTTATTTGAAATATATTTAGTAAATATTAAGTCCAAACTGTTAAGCACAGTTAGACAAAAAACTGAACATTGGCATATGAAAAAACCAGAGACTGTTTTACATGTTATTTTAGTAAGAATTTGAGGTGTTTTTTTCACTGTTTAGTAGCATTATAGTCATAAATTCACTTAATGAGTATGACATCAATTTAGATGTATTTAAACAAATGTATTTATTTATGCTTGCTTTTCTTATATGGGATTCCTGTATTTCCATTGGGCAAGGAGAAGAATTAGACTCTCTTGACAATTTATTTTTTCATTTCAATATCAACTTGTAGCAGTATTTTTAACTGTACAGAGACAAAGTCATGTGGATAGTTTAAAAGTTTTATATTGGTGCTAATATGTGGATAAAAAGTATTAATTGGAACTAATGATAATTAAACAAACAGATAATATTTTACTACTTATTGTAATTAATACATAAAAATGCAGGTCTCATATAAAACTGTGCTTAGTTTTCTAAGTAGGAGAACAAGAAATATCAAACTTGGCATCTAAAAGCATTTTGAACAGAAGATAGGTAATTTAGCTTTCTGTTGCAGAGAAATCTTTATGCTAACTTGAAAAATATTTAAGATGATAGAAAGCACAGGTAAACAATACAGGTTGCATATCTTTTTATGTATTCATTTTTTGCGAGGATAACATTTCAAGTAAGCCTCTGTGAATAGTTTTTAAGTTTAAAATGCTATCAAGAAATCTAAAAATAAAATATTCACCTGGATATCTTAAGCTTTTTTTTGTAACACAATTTACAATGCTACTGCCTTACTTTTACATCTCTAAAAGGTGAGGATAACAAAGTTGAATAGCCGATAACTGTTTATTGTAACACATAATGTTTACAGCTTCCTTTCAAGAGGCAACCCACTTCCTTTCACTTTCAATGTCATATCATTCTGGATTTCACGGCAGTTTTAATTTCATATTATTAGTTTTATTTTTTAAATGTATTTGTTCGTTGAAGAAGGCTCTAAGCCAAAAAGTTAGTTGCTTTGACGTCTTGTCAGGTTCTTACATCCCCTGTTTGCATGACATTTATCTAATATCTACAGTCAAACCTCTCATAGCGAGTTTTTTGCATAACAAGAAAACTTTTTTTAAAGTTGCTCCCTTAATGAGCGAAGATTTGCATAATGAGTGACGCAGAAAGAGAAAGTCCCTTTTCCTGGAAATTCATTTGTGAGCCGGCTTTTCCGCCCTGATGTATTATTCTGTGTTAAACACTCTGTCTGTTACCATATTGGTATCGTGTGTGATGAACCATTTTAACAAATTTGGTATTCAGACAGCATTTGTAATTTGTTTATGTGTTTTTCTTCGGAAAAAAAACATATAGAAGACAATCATAGGTTAGAAAAAAAACTGCTGAAATGAAAAGAAAAACGATTGAAAAGTGAGAACAAGGTGGCTAATGTAGCGCGCAATAGCAATCTGCCAATATCAACGATCTGCACTTTTCTGCAATTAAGGAGATGGATGCTTAAAATGAAGTGTCAAGAATGTCTACAAAACTGTTACGACACATCCTTCAAATTTTGAAGTGTCAGCAAAAAGAAATGTCCTTGGACAGTTTTCTAGTTGAAAAAGGAATAGTTATTTGTCATAAATTCATATTTTTGTTTTTAACTTTTTTTTTGTGTCAAATGTAAATTGTATTCTAATTGTTTCACTCTTCAACAATTTATAAGTAATTTTATTTGAATAAATGTTAATACATTTTTTTTAAAAATTGATATTTTTTTCTCAGAATGGAATGGATTATTTTATCTTACATTAATTAGTAGGGTAAAAATTGTTTCGTATAACAAGTGTTTCGCTTAACAAGTAAGACTCTGGAATGAATTAAACTCGTTATGAGAGGTTTGATGGTACTTAATGGTTCCATATCTGATATCTGAGACTTGTGACTTTAATTACCATAGTCAGTATGATATCAAGTTGGTTCGTTAAGTGAACATCACAAAACACTTACCAGGTTTACTTTGGAATATTGATAGTTTTTCCTGCAGACAGAAATTTATTTTTAAAGAAAAATTAAATAATTGAATCAAAATACATTTCTATAACACAATAATTAAAATTTATCAAACTAACAAATAACAGGTTTATCTGGAATACAACACTGATTTCTTAAATTAGAGTCTCACTTTTCCAGGGATAATATTTTAGGTTAATCAGGTTTTTGGATCTGTATATGTTTAGGCTAGTCTGTTGCGTGGCGCGCATTATATTGGACACATTTTTAGTTATAACATACAATGAGAGGATTGTCGAGTTCCTCAATATATGACTTTTCAATAATAGTAATTTTAGAACTATTGGGAGGACTTGTCAGAAACAATGTAATGTGAGACGCTGACCTTGGGTCATGCAAAGTTTGTGAAATCTGTTGTCCACAGGTCACCGAGAGGTTACTAGAACGACTTATGACAAGGAACTAGGGCTGTGATCGATTAAATTAAATTTAATAGTTAACTTTTGAGAAATTACCGATTAATTAATCGATAATTTTGTTAAGCTAAAAATAAAGATGTATGATGTCATTAAACTGAAAATTTCAAGAGAAGTAATAAAAAGAGGCAATGGAATTTTTTCTTAAGGAGTTATTTTTAAAACATATTTAGGAATAATATTGAGTTAAAAATTTAAGTTTAGGCACTTTGATGAAAATTCCAAATTAATTTTAAAGTATACAAGTAATACAGCTGCTATAGATGTATAGAAATTGTTTGATGATTAACAAAAACATAAAGATCATCTTTTTATCCCACGTGTTCAAAAGTTATGATTTTTTTCTAATTAAGACCTCAAAATCATCCTTTTCACTACGCTGTTTTCCTTCGCATTTTGTGCCCTTTTAGGACATTTTCAAAATGCCCATAACTTAAGTATTTTATTTAATTTAATTTTAAAATATAATATTGTTAGGAGATAAATTTAAATATAAGTAGTTTAATATAATGTCAATGAATTTAAATTTTGTTATTGTTAATTAAAAATAATGTTGGTTTTCTTGTATCATTGTCCTTATAAAACAGGTTATTTTTAAGTTTACACTTTTAGAGTCTGTTTTTTTTAAGGTAGCAGTTTGCACTTTAAAAAAAAAAAAAACAACTATTAATAATTAACTATTTATTAATAATTCATAGAAAAAAAATAAAAACCTTTTTTTAAAATTTTAATCAATATTTTATCGATTAAAATAATTTTAATCGATAAAATCATTTACAGATTAATCGAGAAATTAATCGGTAATTTCCGCAGCCCTACAAGGAACCCTAACTGTAATCATGCCAGTCACACATGAAATAGCTGCTAGAAAGAGTTTAATTAGGGTCTGACCAATTAGAGCAGAATACTCAAGTGGGACCAAAAAATATCCAATACTAGCCGACCCACGTCGCAACATACGCCACTAATGATTTAGTGACAGGTGACATTTTATGAAAGTAATTGTTGAGAGTGTGTGACTACTTTTCTGTCACTGAGCACAACGGAGAGCACGAAGTTATTATGCCAATGTCAAGAAACAAAGCTTACAGCCGAGTTACAAAGTCATGTTCGAAAAGAAAGTGGGAAATGAACGGGCACAAACATTTTTTAAAATGAAAAAAATATTGTCTTAGCTGGGGCTTGAACCTACAACCTTCCGCGTGTTAAACGAATGTAATAACCACTACACTATGAAATACAAGCTATTCTGATGTTCTAAAAGAACAAAGTAATTGACCTCAATTGAACGCATCGTTGGTCTCGATGACCCCCCACCCTCTGCACTACCTTTTCTTGCCAGCTGATTGTTTGGTGGGGTTAGACAGCTTGGTGTCTGGCATGGTTGAACCATGAGGAGAATTATATATATAGATAAATTGATAGAAATTTAAGGCAGTGTGATATCAGCTGTGGGTGAGCAGAGTATAAATGCTAGGAGCGACAAACTATATGTCCCCTGCATTACAGACCCTTATTAAGATGGGTCTTATGAACTGAGCCTAGTTGACGTCTGTCTCAGCTAGTAACGTATAGGATAGTTAAGTACAGTAAATTAAATGTTAGTCAAGCCAGTGAAGCTTATAAAGCAGACTTAGGCAGGGGCAGGAGACGTGCTTGTGGGCAGAAAAAGGGGTAAGACGACTCCGAACCACAAAGTTTGAGAAGCAGTGTGAAGGAATGTAACCGAGGGGCATCACTGACAAGTCTTGGAATGCCCACTAGAGCTAGCGTTCAAGCAAGACGGACAGGAGGCCAGTCTTGCGTAATGGCATTTGTAGGCGGAACCAGGTTTCCTATGCAGGAGAAGGAGCTGGTCAACTATATGTAAGTGTGAAATATTAAACTGACCTTTTTTGTATCTTGTACCAAATCGTTGTTAACTTTAAATATATATATTTTATTAATTTTCCATTTTGTGTATATATTTTTATGTAATTAAATATTAGTCTTTGTGGTGTTGGATTTTCATTATTTATATGTGTTTACGTATATTAACAATAGTATAGACCTTAGTACTTAACATTGGAGGTCTTGTCCATTAAGTCTTTAAGCAGTCTTGTAACAGCAATAATTAACAAGGATATGACGCGATAGAGTAAATGTGATAAAGTGACAGTTTTGTTGTTAATAGTCAGCAGAGGATTGATGTTGTGTGTGGAATGACTTTGTTAAAGAGTTGGAACATATTAAGCATATATAATGTTCTGTTGGTGTTGGACTTGTGTTGAGTTTTAGCCTGTCCTTGTTGGTCATACAATTTTCCAGAACATAACACACTTAATGAAGCACCATTAAAAAAGTTTCTATATTTAAATACTCTGAGTCAGAAGACTAAAATGAGTGTGCATAGTGTGCAATACTTACTTTTAGTTCTACAGCCATTGGTATTTTAGCAGGTTTATTTGAAGGGGTAAGGGGTGCCTTGCTGTTTGGCTGCTGAACATTTGCTTGCTGTAGTTGTTCTGTTCTTCTTCTATTATTTGGTGGAGGAAGGGGAGGAGCTAAAATAAACAATTACTGATTAATGTAATGGATAAAGATCAATTATTAAATTCTCATTACCATTCAATTCATTATTAAATCTACAACATGACCACTTTTAAATGCAGAAAACATCCTCTAACAAAACATAGTTGTAAAAATAAATAATAAAAATTTGTCAGTTTAAAAATGTTGTAGCATTGAGGGTTTAAAACTTTCAACAATAAATTGTAACAAAACAAAAAACAACCTACTCACAATGTAACTGTCTAACTCAATGTATGAGCCAGTTTATATATTTAGCAGATAATACAAGCTGGATTAAGTTTGAAATATTTATTAATATTGGTGGGTCAATTAATCAACCTTTTTTTAAAAAAATGTACTTTAGTTACACTGGAAATATGTTTGATATTTTATTCTAAGGACAAATCTTTGTTAAGTTAAGGGTGTCTACAAAAGTTTATGTCTAGAATTGTGAAACAAGTATATTATAAACATCAAATTTCAAGCACTTTACTTTTTAAATTAATTATTGGTCTGCAGTTTAAACTGTAAACTTTAAAAAAAAATGTATTGTTTTAATGAGATGTTCCATTTTTAATCTCAGTGTTCCAATTAAATTTGAATAATTTCATAAAAGTGTTTACAATAATGGATGTAGATCAATCCAATGAAGCCTTTATTTTTCAAATTAAATAGATCAAAAACTTTTTAGGTAAATTTAAATGTATACCATGTGCTTCAACCTGGTAAGCATTGGGAGAATTTAATTTTTAGTTATATATTTTAATAATATAGAGCTTAGCAGGATGTTGGGCTTTTCAAGCTTGTTATTGAACAATTGTCAATCAAAGGTTTTATTACAAATCTTTTATAGTTATATTGGCTCATATGTTTAACGACTAGCTTTAAACAGCAGAAAGTTTTACTGAATATTCCAACCTTGATCATCTTTAACTTGTTGAACTGAAGTTGGTAGATCTTCTTCAACCTGTTTAAAGAGAGGTAACATTAAATAAGCAAAAATTAATGATTTTTTTCCATTGTAAAGTGTTAACATTAAATGATATTTAAAGGTTGTATAACTCAATTAACCTGGAAAATGTTGACTTTTTTCATTAAAAAGAAATTTCAAATTCATTGTAAAATATTTCATTTAATAAAAACTGATATGTGTCACAAGAGGTAAATTAATGGCAATAGACTTACGTTTCCCCCATCAGGAACAATATACAGTCCATCCCCTGTTGGATAACATATTAATTAAAATTTTGGCATGATAATAAATACTAAAAATGTAACAAATAAAATATGGAAATGTAGAAAGTATTTTTATTACCTTGTTTAGGATCTGTCTGGAATAAAAAAATTTTTTTAAAGTTTTAAATGAAGCATCAATGCAATTCAATGTTAAAATTTAAACGGTATGAAAACACTGAGATAAAATTATTTTAGAAATAAATGGTGCTGCTTTCTTAGCTATCCTAATTAAAATTATTTAAACTAAAATATTCATGTTGGCCAAGTGCTTACAATATCCTGTCTATATTCATGACATTTTTAAATATAATTCTTCTTTTGAACATACACATAAAAATAGACTAATTTTAGTTTTTCTATCTAGGAGTAATTTAAAATTTGCACTTAAAAATATATTTTAAAAGAGTAACTTAAAATTTTAACGATTTAGTAAATAAGTTGCAACATCTAGAAATAAAAGAATTTTTAATACCTGAAACAAACACATAATTATTTTTTAGGGTTAATAAAACTAAATCCGCCCCAAAATCTTGCTTATGCAGTAAGTAAAGCTTCTCATTATTTTTAGTTTATAAAGACAAACATTTTGAACAGAAATTGTATGCAAAATTTTCTCAAAAATTGCAATGCATATTAATTACCTGTCATTTTTAAAAGTACTACCTTAACTATGATTAAACCCTGAGACTATTCTCCATAAGCCAGACCAATTAAACTTATTAAATCTAAAAACTGGTTCAAAGATTGTATTTATGATGTAGAGGATTTTAAAAGTGGGGAGATAAAAGTCTAAGAGAGAATTGAGGGGATTTAAATATTTCTAATAAAACATTTTAAAAATTTGTAAACTAAAAAAATAGGTATTTTTAAAAAGTAAATGAAACATTACAAAGAAACACTTAAGTATTAGAGCTAGTACATCTAATTGTTTGGATCATATATAAAATCTAGCATTGCATTTTCAGATTAATTTTAATAGAATTCATATAGTTTTTAAAAAATTATTTTTATGGTCACTTAATGTGTTAATTCATATTAATAGCCTTTCAAATCATTCTTCCTGTATACAAAAAGGAGCAGATTTTTTTTAAAATTAATTTTAAAATTATATATATATTCAAAAGTTTGTTTGTTCCTGTTTAAATTGTAATTTTAGATGGGAAGAAAAGTACGCCCCTTTTGTACTTTTTCTAACATGTGTTACCTAATACAGGATGATCGTTCTAAAACATTATGCAAGTAAAATTAAGGTCTGTTAAATAGCAAATTCATAAATAATGGTAAATTAAGTGTTATGATAAACTAATTAGATTAAACATCTGAAATGGCTGTTATTTATAATATTCATAAGATGAAGCCACATTTGTTAAAAAAATATATAATTTAAAAAAGTAGTGTCATTCATAGACATACAGAGCAGAAGTGATTTACCAAAATTGTTTAGGAAGCTGTCTATTGGGAACAGAATATATATTTTGTTAAAAGAAGAAAGGGACTCAAATTAAAAGGAGGCAGACTAAAGTTATAGAATAGGGTATCATTTTAAATCTTTCTGGTGATTAAAAATAATATTTAAAAAAAAACTTCTTGGTTTCTTACATAGTTTGATTGAGCAAGATTTTTTTTACAAAGCATGAATTGTGATAACTCTTATATATTTTGTGCATAAGATAGTGCTGAAATACATTGATAATAACTGTTTTCAATTTCCGTGATAGCTTTCATTAAAATATAATTATAATGTTTTTAATAAGCATTTCTTTGTTATTTAAAGGTTTTTTTCAAAGGTTAACTTAAATGCATGGAACCCAGAAATGGTTAAAGAAAGACACATTTTTGTAAATAAAACAATATGTTAAGACTTAATTATAATATAATGTAATTCAAGTTACAAATTTACAACATGTCAGCATTAAAAATAATTTATTTATTTCATTCAACTATTAACCCTATTCTTTTGGTGTTCAAAAAACAAAGCCATTAATATTCTTGAATGTGACCAATAATTAATTTATTAAAATATATGCAAACTGCTTCATTTAAAGCTAGAAAAACCATGTTGCTAAAATCTAAGGTACAAGTTGTAAAGTGTCATTAAAATTAATTTATTTAAGAACAGAGATATTTTGATTGTTATTGACAATGATCATTTGATGTAACATTTTTTAAAAAACCAATATCATAAAAGACACATCAGACGTGTGGTGGGGAAGATTATTGGATAAGCACAGCCGAAACATTAAATCTTGTATTTTGTTTAATCATAAAATAAGCTTAACATTAATTTATGTTATTCTCTAATGCATGTTGTGTCTCCTGTAATCCAATCAAGAGGTTTATCCAGTCCCACTCTTGTATACATTTTTTAAAAATAAATACATTAGAGAGAGAGAGAGACTCACAGATGCGGCTTAAATAAGTAATTTTTTCAATTACTTTAATTATTTACGGTTCATTTGATAAAATCATTAACATCCTGTCTTAGAACGTAACAAATGATTGAAAGTTATTAGAGGTTTGTAACCCTTAACTTACGGCTACAAATTCCACATGATATGATATGTTTGCACTTTAACATTATTTTATCATGAGCTTAAGATAGACAGGAAAAATAGACATTTAAAATAAATTATACAACAAAAGCAACACACTGTACAGAACTATTCTACATAGATCCCTCAAGCATTTTTCTGAAAGATTTTAAGCAGAACAATGATTGACAGAAGCTGAGAAAATTAGTTCTTGGGTTCATAAATGTTTGTTAATAAAAATAAAAGAAAAATGATTGTGCTGACTTAAATATTTTCAATTTCTTGAGACAATATACGTATCTATAGTTAAAGAAGATATTTTTTGTTGCGTATTTAAATTTCCAGAATTTACTTGCTATCATTTCAGGAAAAAACAAACAAGAAAATTTCAGAGCAAATTAAGTTTTTATGCATTTAAATTTTCTGACACCGTTCTCTTAAGCAGGGGTCACCAAACTTTCTTCACAGTGAATTGGATAGCAGGCAAAATGACAATGACAGGATGCATCAACATATGTACAAAACTTGATCTGGAGAAAAAATTACATATCAGAACCCGAAAGATTAGCCTGATTAGCATTTCAAGTTAGTCAGGGTTGAGGGCTTGCAGCTCATAAAAAAAACAAAAGGAAACCTAAAGTGACCTGAGATTTCAAAGTATCAATCATTATTTCATTGGGCATTGCTGCATCCAATCAAGAGAACTTCATTTGAATATTCATCATTCAATCTCTTGTTAAAAATGTTTGCTCACAGACATACATTTTTCTAAACAAATTATGCCCAATTTCTTCTGGGTCATAAACTCAAACATCAGTCAAGAAGAATGGCAAAATAGAGAATGTTTTTCTGATTTAACCTGCAATATATTTAAACGCGCTAGGTTTCAGGAAAATTCCAATGAACTAATAATCTGCCCATCAATCCCTTTTCTTAAGCAAACCATGTTTTCTCCTCCATAATTTGTAATACTACAAGGCTGATACCCTTAAAGGTCACAGCCTTGAAATCATTTTATACTTAATTGAAAATTTATTTACATTTCTAATCAATGGATGATGCAGTCTGGTAACAAACTCTTCCATTCACTTAAAACCACAAATGAGCATGAGAAGTTGTGATGTACTTATGAGACAAGAAGTTGCATCTTGCTCCAGAGAATACCAAAAATCCTTGTTATCTCCACAACTGAATTTGCCAAAAAGGGCTAAGATTTCACTACAAATTGGCTTCCTTAGAATACAAGACATCTTCTGCTTTCGTCCAATATTTTTGAGGAGGTTGCCATAAGCAGACGTCTTCTTCATGCACTTTTTAAAAAAGTTGTCTTCTCTCATTCTAACAACAGCGTTAAAATTAATGCATATTGTAACACATTTCATGTTTCATACCTTTAATCAAGCATGTACAGGCTGAATGAAGTCGGCATAATGTGGTGACCCCTGCTTTAAGTTTACAGTACATTAGCAAAAACACAATGAGATGATTTTAGTGATCTATGCATAGTGATAAAAATTATATGTAAGACAAAGTCCAGGTGCACATTTAACCTACTTAATTTTTTGTTGTTTCTTTGCCTAAATATGCAATTAGAAAAAGTTGCTGAAGGAAAACAGATTATTTACTTCAGAAAAGACTTGTAGTGATCATTTCACAAAATCCTACTGCTAACA
This sequence comes from Radix auricularia, assembly GCA_002072015.1. Classification (NCBI taxonomy): domain Eukaryota; kingdom Metazoa; phylum Mollusca; class Gastropoda; family Lymnaeidae; genus Radix; species Radix auricularia. Next base: position 540,110 of record MUZC01000998.1, on the reverse strand, counting down.
CTACTAACAAACAAGACTTACCAGACCAGTTCTGCCCTCTTATCAAGAGTTTCAAATATAATCTATATTGTAATGTTAACTGTTTTAATTTTAATAAAATATTTTATATAATATAAAAATTGTTATTTTAGCAATTAAATTGGAAAAAGATGCAATGGAATATTCAACTGCTGGGTTTTAATTGAGCCATGCCAAATTACTATACAGGAATAGCATTTATTGAATATGAAATCAGTGCTTCTTTGCAAAGATCAAACTTAAAATTAGGTAGATGCTTTTCTGGAAGTATTTAGGAAAACAAGGCGGTGCACGCATTTAATTAATGTGAAGAGAACATTTAGAAATGTGCCCTTGTCACTACCTGCACATCATCCCACTCCTCATCCCATTCGCCATCATCTGAATCAGACTCAGGAGGTGATGGTCTTTTAGGAACAAAACAAGGGCAACAGGATTACAAGCTGTCTAACTTGCTGGTATTATAATATGGTTTTAAAAATAACAAAGTAGACTGACAATAAATAACAGCTGCAGAGTTACTTCCATTTTACTTTTTCTATAAGAACATTTTGTATTAAAAATGTTCAATTTAATGTTACAATAAAAATATGAAATATTCTGAACACTTCTGTTTAAACAAAGATTCACATGCTTATAAAATTCAGATTTGAAATCCTGTGATGGCTCCAACTTGTACCTTGCAATAGGATTAGCTCCTGTGGTTGGTCTAGGTGGCAATCTTGGTTCTGGGTTAGGATTGACTTCTGGAATCTCATAAGTATCATCTGAATCGTGCTGCTGACACATGAATGTATAAATGTTAAAAATGCTATTTTCTATATGCTTGTTATGAAGCAATCCATTCTATATAGAAATAACATTGAAAAACTTCCTTCACATGAACAGAACCAAAAATATGTAATGTATTAAGAAAATCTCTATTCGTCCACAACATCCTATACCCAAGCATCTGCCATAAATGTACAAAACAAGATTTAAATTTTCTAACATCTACACACAAAAGAACTTTTTTTTTCTTCATGCAGATAAAGAAAATATTTCACTTCACCACGTTATGGGTGGAATCCCCCACTGTAGCACGCCTGACTTTTTCTACACTAAAAGGTAATAGTGTCTGAAGTGGTCGCTGAGGTTCACTTATTTTTCTATCCTTGTCCAGAAAAGATGACTTCAATCTAGACCCTTCAGGCTTATTTAATTGCAATCTGCTCTCTAAGCTCCGAAATGTATCCAAAAATGTATTCTTTTTTTTCCCCTGATCATTTTCTGAGCCTGTCACTTGCTGGGGACGATGAGTGTTTGAAGGATGGAAATTATCAGATGAAGATCTTTTTTCAAAATTCAAAATAAATTTAGGGTAGCAAAGATATTTGCTTAGATGGCAAGGATGCAAATATTCATTTTAATTGCTTTTAGATGGTAGATTTCATCTTACCAGGTAGAGTTAATAAACAAACAAATACTGATACAACAGATAAGGTGAAAAACTGCATGCTATTCACTTTGAAAAGACATTTTGACATTTGGTATATACAAAATAGCAATGCATATCAATTATTTATTTTAAAGCAATTAGTACAATTTTCAGTTGACATGAAATTACAAACAACATTAGGCATTGTTACTTTAAAAGAAAGCAAGCTGTGCTAGACATTTGTTTGGAAAGTGCTTTAAGTAAATTAAGATAGAAATGCATAGAGTAAAAGATGAACCTATTCTTTCTTTATACATTACATACTTAGTAGCACACTCTCAATTAAACTGATGGGATCCTTGCTTTTTGGGATGGACATATTTTCTACATTAGATACTTTTGAATGATAAAAAAAAAAGGGGGGGGGGGGGGGAATTTAAGTGCTGGCTCTCCATTTTGGTCAATTTTAAAAGAAGAGATTCAGCCTGCCATGCCATAGTGTAATTTTTTTCTTTAATTAAACTCACTTTTAACTGCTAAGGCATTAAGGGGTGAAGGTTTTATTCAACACAGTTGCAAAAGAATCATCATTATTCTAACCTCAATGGTAAAATGTCGTTTTTTCCATCATTTATGTCATGGTACAAATAACTCAATGTTTAAAATTTATAGCAGCTGAAATTTATTTTCTCACTTAAATTATATGAAATTTATTAATAGAATAGGATGTTGATCATCAATATACGTTGACATCGTCATACTAAGACTTGTTTCTGCCCATGGGGAAAAAATGTGTGTTCACATTTTTAAGTCTTGCAAGATACATGGTGATTGCATTGAAAATTGAGAAAATTCACTTCAAAATAAAAATAAATAACATGCCGAACCTTAACAACTGCATATACAATATACAATGCAATAAGTTTTTTAAATTTAGCAATCCAAATGGTTCAATAGAATATTTAAACAGTTCAAAACATGTTAAATAAATAATTTAGGAAGCAATTAGCGATGGAAAATTCTCCAATGTTCTTTTAAGAGATTAATTTTTTGTTTAGGCTGCAAATCTTTCTTGTAGACTAGAAAATTAAATAATTTATAGGCATGTAACACAATGCAAATAAATATTATGCATTAAACGCACATTTTAAAGCAAAAAATGGAAATAATTTAAGAGACATTAAGGATCAGGCTAAGAATAAGAGCCTTATAAATAAAATCCAAACACAGAAACCAACAAGCATGCCTGGGACAATACAATAGATTTAACAAATTAATTAATTAGTAAAGCTAGAGAAACAAGTTGTAGTACCAAGATGAAGTTGGAGCTGTACAACGCAAATATTTGACTTCATTTATTCCCCAGTCTTTCATAATATACATGTTGAAAAACCAACTGTTAAACATATAAAGCTCAATTATGAGTCATAAATACAGCATTTTGTGACATATTGGATATGATGAGATGTAACATTGTTTTTTACAATAGCAGTTAACACAACAGCAATTACTAATAATTTTGTGTATTATTTTCTTACAATCACATTCTGAAAGGAGAGTTAAAAAATGAAAGTCTTGTTACATTAAAATTTATAAACAATGCATGTGAAGAATGGTATAAATATAACACTGGATAAGTAAAAAAACTAAAAAATATGGGTGGGAAAAAGAATTCCCAAGCAAGAGCTAGTGCAATGGAGGTAGAAGATTTGTCAAATGAAAGTATTTCTCATGCTGCCTGGAGCTCATCCATGCTAAAAAATTGATTGCTAGACGTTAATTAATAAAGGGTCAGTAAAATGTGCATATATACCACTAAACCTCCAAGCAATCCTACAGGTTGTAGTGTGGACCCATACTTCCTTTGAAGGCCTGGACTTACTGCCTTAGGTGCGCTCATTTCCTCATAAAAATCCTTGGTTTTCATGAGGAGAAAGGAAAAGTATTTATTATAAAAATTTAATTAAAAGTAGAGATTTTATCCAGAAATTCACTGCCATGTGTTTCTGATTTTTTTTTAAATAAATATTTTTTTAAAAAATTATTTTCAGGTTATTAGCATTATTAGTAATTATGAAACTAGATTGGGAAGCACAATGCCATGAGTAATTTCTAAAAATAACAATCCCAAAGTGGAACACATCTTAATAAGATAAAAATCTGGTTTACTGATATATTATGCAGAACAAAATCTAGTGTATTAAACCTCCAAATCCATTGAAACAATCAGGGACAGATTTTTATACCAACAGTCAAGGTGGTTTAAACACTTAGAAAAATTTGCAAATAAAAACTGATCTGCACACATGCAAAGATGGTGAAAAAATGAATTAATGTAAGTATGACATTAAATATAAAATGAATAAAACAAATGAAAAAAAAGAAACTATAATTCATAATAACTGTGTGCAACCACTAGGTTTCTAAAAAATGATATTTTAAAAGTGGAGTTTTAAAAAACTATTTTTTGTAAAACTTTTACAAAGAGTAGAAATAATATTTTAAATTGATCAGATAAATTTAAATTCAAATGAACATAAAATCTTTATGAATAAACAAAAATCTAATTTTATTAATCAAAATGGAAAATAAATTTTATGAAAATAAATGGAATCATTTACAACTTGGTAGTGTTTTTTTGAAAGGTTAAAGTAAAATGTCAAGAACAACATCTACACATAATTAAATTATATTTTATCTTATCAATCCATAAAATTAAAAAAACCCATAAAAACTGTTTCATGTACATTTCAACCAAAAGATGAACATGTGATAAAATTACGACTGAGACTACAAATCTACCAGGGTGCCCAATACTACACAGAAATTTAGTTAATTGCAGTTTATTTATTAGAGGTAGAATAAGTAAGAGAAATAAGTTTAAGTTTTAGCTAATCATAAAATGATTTCTGTATTGTATAATCCTTTAAAAGTTGTCAAATTCCCCATTTAAATGTTTGGATTTACTAAGCTTTCCTATTAAAATATTAACAAACTTTGGTTTTATTAGAGTATTTAAAAGTAAAGCCAAAAACATTTAACATCTAAAATAAATGAAAGACTAGACAAAAACAATGGAAAAGCCTTAGACACAATAATCTCCTGTATAGAAGGAAAATCTGTATTAGATAAGAAATTGATACTGATAAATTATAACAGTTTTGAAACTCTGAAATCTTATGACAGCTGCTCAACAAACCTATTTTAAGTGAATATTTGGAATGACAGTAAAATAATAATAAATCGATAATTTATGCAGCACTGTATTTTAGTAAGGAACTGGGCTCAAAGTGCTTTACAAAAAGATCGTAATCCATACAGCTTAAAGGTCATATATATTTATTTTGTCTCCTTAGCATCATAAACAATAACCATATGGCTTCTATGAACACCCAATAAAAAAAATGTGGTATATTCAGGACATTTTTTGTCAGATAGGTCAGGATATTACCTCTTGAAAGTTAACATTTTTTAAAACTTAAATTTACTCAGTAAAAGAAAATTGATTGATTGATACAACAGTTAATTTAAACTATGATAATGATCAGCCACAAAGTAAATTCTTTCTATCTTATCTTAGATATACAGACGCTCCTTCTATGCAGAAGATAATTGCGTCCACAGACCATGAGAGATGATCTGTTGGCAAGTGATGCAGCGGTCACAGGCCACGGCTATAGGGGTTCCACGCATTACCCCAGCCGCCTAACTATTGTCTAGTTAGGTACCCATTCGGAGCTGGGTGACTCGGGGACTCCTTAGGCCGCGAGAACAAATCCTCACCTTCGTGTGGATTCGAACCCGTGACCATCGGTATGACAGTCGAGAGCGCTACCTCTCGACCACCACGTCCCACATTGTTTCAATATGCTTGGATAAGCTTAGTGAAGTAATATCATTTCTTCACTTTTTGGTTTAAGGTAACTTTCAGAAAGTTTAATTATATTCCCTTGAAAGACAAAATAATCTGTATATATTTTTCTCATCATGGTCCAACCATGCCGGACACGAAGTAGCAAGCTGTCTGACCTTTGACCCCACCGACCAATCAGATTGCAAGAAAAGGTAGTTAACATTCAAAATTTCGTTGAATTGAAGTCAAATACTATGTTCTTTCAGAACAACATATAACATGTATTTTGTAGTGAAATGGTTATAACATTCGTCTAACAAGTGGAGGTCGCAGGTTCAATCCCCAGCTAAGTCATTACTTTTTTTAATTTTTAAAAATGTTTGTATTTGTGCCGTTCATTTCCCACTATCTTTTTGATCACTGTAACAAGCACAAGACGAGTGGGAATATGCTTGACGAATGACTTTTTCAGGTTATGCCAATTAGTTTCTGGTTGACAAACTAGGATGGTGCGGGATGGCAAGTTGCTAACCACAGTGCACAAGATCAACAATGTGTCGCAGTTATCCCCACATCCGAGGTTCATTCGCGCTGTTCTGATTTCATTGTGATGTAGTTTGTGTCTGTTCACCCCCCCCCCACCCCCACTTTCTTTGCATTATCTATGAGCAAATCTGCGGCGTATAATACGCCACGGGCATCTAGTATAAAATATTTTCTTTTGAAGTCAAAGGTTTGGTTAGCTTTCCTCAAATTTTTCTCCATTTTTGAATTAACTATTCATCAACTTAAGCAAAGTATCAGCTTCTGGAAATGGCTTTATCTCCTAATCTAATATTTTAATAAAAAAATATACAAAAATTATCTTTTATTTATTACCATATCAAATAATTAAAAAAAAGATTTCTAAAACAATATCATCCCTGCATCTAATAAACTTGAATGTTAGGTTAGCTAAAAGGAATATTTCAAATTTCAAAATGTTCACACATCCTTTTTAAAACAGGACTCAGTGAATTATATGAGTTGAGTTGAGTCACACCAGAACTAGGTAACCAAGATAAGACCATCACTGGAACAAAAAGCTTATTACCTTTGTGTTGTTTATAGTTTCCATTTTTCAGGTATTGACCCTAATGAAGTTTTGATTTAGACACATTAGTTTCATATGTGAGAGTCAACAAATAAGCCCCATTACAAGGTCATCTGCATATAGGGCTTTTTCTACTTGTCATCTAGCCTGTCATTAATTTTTTAACTTTAGGAATAGGGCATAACTCAGTAATGAACCTATTTATTTTTAATGTCAGTTGTTTCTTGCCACCAACAGATCAATCATTCTTTCTGTATGTTTTTCAAAGCTGGATGTCAGCAATATTGGTCTTGTGGAAATCAATAAACTTGAGCTTTTATCCACCTGACTTTGGCAATAAATGATAAAGCTCATTATCTTTAAGATTATTTACAGTTACATAAACCTCAATTTAAAAAATGACATTTAAATTGACCTCTATTTGCATAAATAATTTTTTTTTAAAAAGACACAAAATGATACTGGCTACATTCCTCTCTATCAAATCAATGACTAAGATGCAGTCTTCTTTAAAAATTGATGTCTTTTGAAAGTTATGTTAATAATATAAACTAATACGACCTGAAAATTAAAGTAAAATTTTTTCAGCATAATAATTAATTTGAAGAAAACTTTTTTTAAACAGCCCCTTATTTAGTAGTCATAGAGCCCCTTAATGTCCCCACACTACAGGACCACCTACAACACTTAAGTACAGATGATTAGATCGTTAAAAATACTTCCTTTTTAATAATTACATGATAGGCCATGAAGCTTGATTGAGCAATATAGAATTATTGTATTTAAAAATATAAACTAGGTGAATAATGAGCAAACATTATTAAAATAAGAGGGATCCAGGACAGGATCATGCAGATGTCACATCTGGATTTTTTTGTCTTAAGTAAATGTGTCATTTTTTAAAATGATCAATTAATAGTTAAGGCATCTTTCTTATAAATTAATATAATACTTCTACATTGATGTTTTATTAAAACCAGAGGCTATTTTTGTGCTACTATTTTTATTGCTTAAAGTGGATTAATGTAAAATGAGAAGGTATTATTATTATTGAAAGAAAAACTTGATAAGTAACAAAATAAATGACACTTAAAAAATATTATAACATACTCTCTAAGAAAATAAGAAAGATTTATTAGGGAGCCAATGACCAAAAACTAGTTTATAAATTAGACTCTGAATGCTTGTCTGATAAAATTAAGTAACTCTCCATTACCAAAAGCTGAAAATTTGTAAAGTTTGCAGTTTTTAATTCAGCTGCATAAATTTCCCAGAAACTAATGCAATACAATACAAAAATAAAACACTTTAATTTGATAAATAGTTTAAGGAAGATTTCTTATGGACATGCAAATAAGACAAGTAAAAGATTTTACTCTTTATGCACTGTTTAAAGTTTGATGAAAGGTATTTTCAGTTGCTTTATCTTGGTGAAGTAGATTTAGTGAAAAAGAAATAATGCTAAAAACATAAGCTGAGCGAGCAGTGCAAAACCTTACTCTGTAAATACTACATGGTAGAAATTGATAAAAATTTTACATTCTGCTATAAATCATACACCCTGACACTTTCTAATTTCTTATTACATAATAAAATGAATATATTTTCTATTAAAAAAAAAACCAAAAAACAAGAAAAAAATTAAAAGGCTACAACTAAGCAAGCTCAACACATCATTGCTTTTATAGATGTATATAGGTATAGGCATCTAATGGACATTTTTTTTTATCTGGACTAAGGCAGTTAGTCAGTAATATTTTTGTAAAGAGTAAGCTCACATACAAGATATATTAATACCTGTGGACCAGTAAAAGGCTCCAAGTATTCATCCCCATCTTCTGATACTTGAGCCTGTTATAAAATATTTCTTAAGTATCCACATTGAAGACAGTCATCTTGCAAAGCCCCTTTTATTTTTAACCTTTAAATAAATTCTAACTCAAGCTTTTGAACTAAATCCAAGATAATATGGATTTTTAATATGAATTCAATATAGTAAAACAACATTTAGATTAAATTATATCATAGAAATTTGTTAGTAAATAAATAAAAAGACTTATTTACTGACCATCCAGAGTTACTATATTTAATGTTATATATTTTCATTTGAAAATTTTTATTGTTGTAGGAAACTTTAAAAGAAAAAAAATCTAATTCCTATTTTTTAAAAAGTTTTATATATTTTATCATGAGCCACATGAAGGAGATAACATTTTACATTTTTTGTAATAAACCAAGTTAAACAATATCTTAGAAAAAAGATTACGATTTATCAAGATGAAAATAATTCAAAAGCATTAAACACAACAAATTATTTTTGCATTCATTCAAGCAACATACTGTTCTGGTAATCAAAAATAGGTTTAAGTAACAGTAAAATATCACATCTACTTACATTGGAGAATGAATGAATTAATATTTACATATATGTTTATAGTTTAGATTACTGAAAGCCAATTAAGCTTTCAAAGAAAGATTGGCTACAATAATTATTCATCATTACCTTTATATTTATAACATGCATGATACTTTTTAATAATTTAAAAATATATGCTTAAACTGGGCTAGATAATGAAAATTCGAATTTCAATAACTACATGAGCAAGGAAAATATATTATTTAAAAGTTATTTTTATCATTAACAAGCCGATTTTTACCCCCTGTTTATCTGATTAAGATCTGCTTATAATTAATCATGTTATATTTCAAATAAATTTAGATCATTTATAAATTGTGTGAATGCCTTTTGTACATAACACATAATAAACACTATAGATAATGGACAGAAAAATATAATTGGTGGGCACTGTGTGGACCAGGAGTCACTTAAATTTACAGTGCAAAAATTTACATTATTGCAAAAAATGTTTTACTTAAAGAGGGGCTAAAAAGTTGTGATTATCATTTTATCATTTAATAAACTACAAAAGACAGTCACACTATCCTCTGAATAAATTTATTTAAAATTTTCGTTAAGACATACCTATATTTAATTAACAAATAAGATAAATCAAGCCCATTCCCAAACAGCCAAGCCTGATCATGAATATAAAAATTGTCTACAGTTTTATATTTTTTCCATCCTTATAAATTAGTTTTCTCCTTCCTTCCATGTATTGTTCAATGCAGGAAAGAGTCGCCGAAGAAAATAAAATTTCTGGTAGATTGATAGCTATAAAATAATTGTTTGTCTTAAATGTAAATTATTGTTAACCAAATATCAAATTCGTGTTCATGGATTTAGTAAAATAACCATGGTAGATTCTCATCAGTTTCTACTAGAATGAAATTCACATTAATTTTTTTCTGATTTCTTCATCAGAAACAACCTTTAATAGATGTTCATTCTTGTCATTGAGGAGTTTGATAATTTTTAGTTTGATTTATGTTAAGAAAACCAAAGGTAACAAACACAAATTGAAACTTGATTTAAACTGAAATATAAATTATAAAAAAATTATCAAATGATTTCTTTGAAGAAAAAAGTATAATGCTTCTTACATTAAGAGTTGCTTGGTTTCTTCTGGGAGGAGGTGGTGCTGCAGGGTCCTAAAAGTAAAACAAAAACTTTTAAAAGTTGATTGCAGATGAATATTTCAGTAATTCAGTTAATTATACATGCTTACATCTTAGGCTATATACTTTTTATCTATATATTTTCTTTTATTAATAATTTAAGCTTCTGATAATCATAACACAATCAATTCTTGCATGCCATATGGTTAACTATGGTTGACTAAACCTCATCAATCTTAAATAATTTTATCTAGGCAAATTCAATGTACTGACTTTTGAGGATGTTATGATGAGCTGAGCATTTGACTTTTTCTACGAAAAATACTTTTTTATCTTATCTTATCTTATATGTTACAGACGCTCCTTCTGTACAGAAGATTATTGCGTCCTACGTATTTCTATGGTTTGTGTTTAGTCCTGTATTCTTACTAGAGTTTTAAAAGATGATAAAGTGGTTGCTTTCCTGGTTTCTCAAGGCAACCCATTCCACGCCCGAATACCGGACGGAAAGAAAGAAAACTTGTATGTGTTTGTTCTTGCATATGGAATAAGAAAGGTGTTTTTAACTTTATGTCTATTTGAGGGTTGTATCAGGTTATCTTTGTGTTGTATTTCTAAATTAGAATTAATTGCCTTATGTATAATTACTAATTTACTCTTGGTTCTTCTATCCTCTAGTGTTTCAAGGTTTAATGATTTAACTAACGGTGTTAAAGTTGTTTCAGCTCTAATAATTATAAATGTTCTTTATGATTAATAATTTTTTTATATATATAGGTAGGTACTTAAGTAAGAAATTACTGTATTTAAAAAATATATAAAAATATTAATCACATTAAAAGTCTCATTAAGGAATAAACATTTAAAAAATTAATTTGCTTTATAATTTGCATAATATTTTATGGGGTAAACTATGAGGGGGCAATGGCCAAAACTAAGAGAGTTGTACCAACAAGCATATGTCTAAGTACTATTAAGTATCAATTAAATTACACAAACTACAGGTAAATTATTTTTAGTAAGCTGATCCTACATAGAAATTTATCTACAAATACTATGCAATTCATAGTAATTTCTAAAATGTTTTTTTTCTTAATGTTGTAATGTTAATAAATTTTCAATTCCAATTTTGGTCATGCCCCAGTAGTTGTGATCTTATTTTATTTTATTTGAATTATTGCTGGGACAGTTGGAGCTGTCAAAAGGTCATTCAAAGATTTAATGAAAATTCTATCCATTCTTAGATATTATTTTTTTTTAATAATACAGATTGACTTCAATATTAAATTTCTAATTTTAATACACAGTAACTTAAAGTTTATTAAAATAATGCTAGTTGAGGTAAATGAGTGCATAAAAATAAATTTACCACTCTGGGTGGCGGTGGAACTGGAGGCAGTGTACTATCAGGCTGAAATAAAGATTGAAATGGAATATATATAAATGTATGTATATACATGTATGTATATATATATATATATATATAATAGTATATATACTAAATAAGTAACATAGATACAAGTTTCTTTTAATTTATAAAATGCTTGCAAAGAGTTGCATCAAATTTTCTCATGAGTGATGCTATATAAATTGAGGATAATTGGCTTACTGGAGGAGGGGGTGGCCTCCTAGAAGATTTGTCCATTCCAACTTGTGGTAAGTTTTTGAATGGAACAGCTAAAAATTAAAAAGAAAAGATTTCACATTTAGGAAAAACAGATAATACAACTATTTACTGTTTAAATAATTTAAAGCAAAAACAAAGACAGAACTAGAGTTAATCCATTTTCATGTCTTTCCAAAAATTTCTATCTTTGTGACAGAAAGTATGTGCTCATTATTTTACCATATTCACTGTAACTCATAGCTAGCCACAAAAACACAGCCATCAATGGACATAAACAAGCTGCAGATTTCAAAGAGGCTGAACACTAAAAAATGTGTAGTGTCTAACAAGAGCAAACAAAAAACAATAGCCCTGACCTTGTGCATTGCACTGCAGAAGTCAGTGCTGCATTTGTTTATTCAACAAGCACCTTTAATTTACATTCATGAACTTTTATTTGTGTATGAACACACAAGCCTGTATGGTTTTTCAGTTTTCTAACTAGGGAAACTGTCCCAGGGACAAGATCCAAAACAAATGAGGAAGTCATTTTCTTCTCCCTTGTATCAATAGTTCAGAAAAACAAACTTTAAGCAAGGTCTCAAGGTGCATATAAGCTAATAATAGCAGGCAGTGTGTGACTCAGTTATTTGATCTTAACTATAAAAATTATCTTCCTTTTGTGCATACAAGAGTGGTGATTCATTCAAAATGAAAATGCATCATTAATTTAATATAGCTATCTGAAACACTTTTGTTTTTTTCCATAGATGATTGTTTTTATGGTAGTTAAATGTTTTATTTTAAAACACAGCTAAACTTCTACAAATTATGGCCGATTTAGATAAGTAGAGATTATTGAATAATTATTTGAAAGAATGTGTTAAGGGATAATTTAAAATAACATCTAATAATTCTTCAACACATATTATTTTAATGAGAGTCAACAAAAAAGAGAGAGATATGAGTGAATTAAATTTAATAATCTTTTATTTTTTCCCCAATTTTTTTCTAAATTCTTAATGTTTGTGAAAAAAGCAGGTGTTAAATTATGAATTTTAAGCCACAATCTTTGGTCAAAAACAATCTAATATGTAATTGTAATGAAAACAATGATTAAACACAGGACAACATGAACAATTTACAAAATTTAATTTATTAAGTGTAATTCCATTATCCATTTGATGTGTCTGTGTGGGAATAATGGTGCACATAATAACTTAACAATTCACAGGAACGTAGTTATTAGTAATTGAATATTCAAATTTAATTTGTGTGTGTGGGGGTGGGGAAGAATATACACCAGGAAGAATGTTGACTTAATATGATATCATTTATTTTTTGTTTTACCTACTTTTTTTTTACAAATGAAAAAAACTTGTTTAAAGATGTTAAGAATATTTCTATAGTAAAGTAGTATAGTCAATTGCTGCCTTCTAGCTATTGTTAACTAACTTAACATTTACTAAACTTTTACATCTTGTTCTTGTCATAGCCAGTTTTGTATTAGAAGAGATCAAAGTAGTTTTATTTAAGAAAAAATAAACAACTTACATCATGTTTTTTTTTTGTTTCGTACTTGGGTAAAATGACCACCTATACTATGAATTAATATTAATCAATTTTAATTGAAATTCATTTCATTAATCAGATAAGATTTTTAATCGATTTAGTCATAGAGTTTATTATTGCTACTAATGCTGATTATTCTTTTCAATCAATAAATCTATCATTTTACACCCAGTCTTATTTTTAATGACAATGAAATATGTTTGCAAAACCAAATGGACATAGGAATGCTCAAAGGATGTAAGAGACTGAACAACTTGAATGATGAATTAGCTACAGATGGGCAGAGTTTTTGACATTAACAGTTAGTTTAGCTTTAGGCTATATCTACTAATTACATTAAACATGTAGTAATCATGACTATGAAAAAAAATATTGTTTACATTTGTTAAATAAAGCATCAAAATTACAGATAGAAACAATGAATATAAAAACAAACACACAAGAATTTTGTAGAGGATGGGGTACAAGAAAATTATTTATAAAATTTGAAGCTAAATAATATAAACTACAGCTACTTAGCATAGCATTTATGGTTCATGTTTAAAAAGCATAATTTATAATTTTATATCAGGACATTGAGAATTATTTTTACATTTTAAGTCTTACCAGAAATGCAATAAAGATCAACAATTTCACAAATGAAGCAAATTCAACAAGATTCCTTAGTAAACATAAAAATTATCTTGTGTTCAGACTGAATTAGATGTCTTTGTAATTTGAAAAGAAAACAATGATGAAATTATGATCCTTGCAAACATTTTCAATAGTGAATAGTTTAACCTTTTACTGGGCAGAGTTTTACGGATTTTCATCCTCCAAACAAGCAACATTTTTTTTACAATTTTTAAACATATTTAGGGATATGTTGGTAAAAACACCATATTTAAGGTATAAGTGCAAAAATTCAAATGAAATGAAATGCACAATAAACAAAAATGAATTTTCTAGGGCTGCGGAAATTATCGATTAAATCAGTCGATTCTTTGGATTTCACCGCAGCTATGTTTCTTAATTTTATTTTATATTCGTTTTATTTGTGTATTGTATGTCCGTTGAAAAAGGCTCTTTGCCGAAACGTTCTCTGTTTTGTTACGTCCTATCAGGCTAACCCTTACCTTGTTTATTACTTTTTATCCTTGTCAAGTCTTGTTTTTTTAAATCCATCTCTTTCCCCCAAAAAAATTCCAATAATGTTTTAAAGAAGTCCAAACAAGCACGACTTACACTATTTGCAAGCATAAATTTCCAGTCTTACTGAAAGATCGGATGCTTGCACAATACGAACACTAATGTCACTATTGATCATTTCATCCAATTCAAAGTACATTTTTCTCAACTCAAATCTGTTAAATTTAAGTATGTAAACTCCACTTTATTGCTTCAGAAATCCAAACCATCAATTTTGAACACTCACACAAAAAAATTGAAATTTTCTTTTTAAAATGAACACAACAAAGAGAACAAATATGGAAATGAAGTGAAAGCTATCCACAAAAGAAGAAACAGGAAATCATGTGCCAAAAGTCTCGTGATTTTTTTTTTAAAAATCGTGATTTTAACTGATGGTAGCACCGGCCGTTTTGCACGTTTAGGGGATACGACGGTTTTGGACGCTACGCCCTCTGTTAACTTCATAAAATTTAAATAATTTTCAGAGAAATAATTAGATGTAAGGCAGAAAAAAATAGTCAAAATTTCTAATTAGGTCTGAAATTTTTGCTTAGCAAATAAAAATATATATAAAAAGTGGTTTCATCTTAGTCTCAGCAAAAAAACAAACAAATTAATTCAATTTAGAATTTAATGCAGGTAGCAAAGGTGACTTTTTAAAAAAAAATAACCTTAGCCAGAGTATGCTTTTACTATTAATGGTTTGATGACTATGATAAAATCAATATCTCTTTTTTCCATTATGGCAATGTCAAATGAGTCACTGAAATATACCACCACTCTTTCCATCAATTCTCTTGGTAAAGGTTTTCACAATGTTCAAATATAAATATAGGGAGAATAATTCTCTATTTAAAAGGCTTTCTATGCTAGATAAGTCTCATTTACCTAGATAGCTAGGCCAATGGACTGTGGCTGGTAGACATACAATACTTATAAACGATAAGATACCTACACCTACATGCCACACAAATTTTTACCCTTGGATGTATGTGAATTAATATTCTTATTTTAATATGAAGTCAAATTACTTTAGTGACTAAAGTTATTTGGAACCTATAAATATAATATCAAACAACAGCATTTAAAATAAACTCTTGAAAAAATGCTGGGAATCCTTGAGTTTCACCTCTATTTATGTTCAAATCATGAGTTCAAGAAACACACCTTATTTTTTAAAGATCCTAATTAGTACTAACCTCCTACCCCTATCTTCTTTAACACTCCTGAATTATATTAATAACATCCCCATCTGCTTGCACTGCACATTTATTAATTCAATACTTAAATTTTCAATCAAAGAAAATTAAACATCAAAAGCCATTGTGGTATTTTAAAGAGTTTTATCAGGACTATTTAAAATAATTTAGTGTGACAGACTTGCTACCTAGAAAATTGATTTCCCAATTAGCATTGGATACAGTTATCTATATATATAATTCTCTACATGGTCCGAACATGCCGGACAAGAAGCTGTCTGACCTCTGACCCCACCGACCAATCAGATTGCAAGAAAAGGTAGTAAACATTCAAAATTTCTTTACTCTGTTTTTTCAGAACAAAAAAAATAACATGTATTTCGTAGTGTAATGGTTAAAACATTCGCCTAACAAGCGGAGGTCGCAGGTTCAATCCCAAGCTAAGTCATTACTCTTTCAATTTTTTAATTTTTAATTCTCCAAATAACTTTGTGCTCTCCATTGTGCTCAGTGACAGAAAAGTAGTCATAAACTTTCCTCAATTACTTTCATAAAATGAATACTTTAGGCGCCCTCCTTCGCTCTCCAGGCATGCGCAACTGTGTGTACCCGTAGTAATGTGTAGTTCATCACTCCAGTTTTCTCAGTCGCTTTTGTATCTCTTACAGTCGACTGAGCCACATTGCCTTTCCATTGTTCTCTTCGATTCCGAAGGTTGCAGATTCAATCCCCAGCTAAGACATTACTTTTTTAAAAAAATTTTAAAATGTTTGTGTTTGTGCCCGTTCATTTCCCCCTATCTTTTCGATCACCATAACAAGCACAAAACAAATGGAAATAAGCTTGATGAATGACCTTTGTCAGGTTATGCCAATTAGTTTATGGCTGGCAAGCTAGGGTGGTGCAGGATGGGGGGGGGGGGGGCAAGTAACTAACCACAGTGTATATTTCCAGATCAACAATGCGTCGCAGTTATCCCCGCATCCGAGTTTCGTCCCCCCCCCCCACTTTCTTTGCACTATCTATGATTAAATCTGCGGTGTATGCTACGCCGCGGGCATCTAGTATTATATAAATTATAAAATGATTATTAAAATGTAAAGATCCACCTTCCATTATTAGTAGGGCTGTTATCGATTAATTTAAATTTAATCGTTAACTTTTGAAAAATTACCTAATAATTAATCAATAATTTTGATTTAAGCTAAAAATAAGATGTATGACGTCATCAAACTGAAAATATCAAGGGAAGTAACAAAAATGGACAATTGAAATTTTTAAAGTTAAATATAAGTAGTTCAACATAATGTCGATGAATTTAAATTTTGCTATTGTTGATTAAGTAAAAACAATGTTTAATTTTTTTATATCATTTTCATTATAAAAACAGCTTTATTTTAAAGTTAACACTTCAAAAATCATTTTTTTTTCAATGGAGAAGTTTGTAGGTAAGTAAAGTAAACTATTGTTAAATATTAATAATTTATTATTTATTAACAAATCGTATAAATTCTTTAAAACATTTTCTTTAAATTTAATCACAATTTTATCGATTAAACTGAAAATTTCAAGGGAAGTAACAAAAACAGGAAATTAACATTTTTTAAATTTAAATATAAGAGCTTATTTTGAAGTTTACACTAAGAAAATCTTTTCTTTTTAAATGGAGAAGTTTGTACGTTAAAAAAGCAAACTATTATTAATTATGATTGATTAATCATTTATTAATAAATCGTGAAAATTATTTAAAACAACCTCTTCAATTTAATCGCTATTGCTAGATTAAAATAATTTTAATCGATAAAATTTTTACAGATAAATCGAGAAATTAATAGTTAATTTCCGCAGCCCTNTGATTATTATTATTATTAGTATTTTTTAAAAAATATAAAAAAACAATATTATTAATTATTAATCAAGTTTTTGGGGTTTTTTTAAATTTGAGTTTGGTACTTTAAAAGAAACTCAACTGTGACTTTGCCTGAATTATAATTTCATTTATTATCAGAATCATTAGGGATTATTTTAACCAAAACAATCATAGTTATGATTATTCAGAAATGTAGAGAAGGATAAGTTTCTTTGACATGGTTGATTAAAGCATCTTTTATTTACACTTACAAAATGTAATATTTAATTAATTTTTTTCATTTTGGTGCAATTAAAATTAATTAGGTCTGGTACTTATTAAAAAAAAATTTTTTTGGTTAATCTGAAAAAAAAAACTTGATTAATTAAAAGTAAATTATAACGCATATATAGATCCAACTATTCGTATCTGCTCTGCAACAATCCATGAGTTAACTTTAGAGTTCACACAAAAATGTTGTTAATTCAAACTGTGCTTTTATATAACTTTAAATAAAATTTAGTTAGTTTAATTATCAAACTTATACAATTTATTGACTGTCAATCACTTTTTAGTAAGTAAATAGGCATCACTTTAGCCAGTCACTCAGAAAAAAGCAGAGCATTCACATTTTCTGGAAGCAGTAATGATCGTATTTTATGGACGATGTGTTCCTTTAGCCCATAGTATGATTCATTATAGTTTGAAGTCAAAAAGACGGTAGTGAAAGCAAAACTGTGTATTCTTTTTTATGCTCTGTTAATTTCTTGTTGTACATCTCACCAATGACATTATGGATTGTACGGTGACTGGGCAAATTGCCATCGGAGGTCCTGAACGGGAAATCTACTGTGCAAAAGCAACTTTCAAGTCTGCTGAAACTTTTTTGCTAACATGCTTGTTTGATTGACACATTAAAACATTGGTTATTGATTGCATTTGAGAAATTTTCTGCTGGTCACTGTTGATACTTGTTTGATACAGATGTTTGTGCTTAACCTCGTAAGTAAGTGGTGCATTTGAACCCCAAAAAGCGAATTGTTTATGGCAGTGAACGCAGTAAATACTCGCGCCTTCGTCTACTTTACCATCTGCAGTTAGCTTAAAAATAAAACGTTTGCTTAACTTGTTGCTTAAATGCTTAACTTCAACTGTGCCATCATTAGTACCCATTTTTGTTTACGTCTGCACATATAAATAATTAATAATTATATGCAGGAAAAGTATGTAAGTAACAAAAAAATATAAATTATTAATAAATTTTTTTTTTAAAGACTAGAAATATTTTCTGAAATTTTAATCAATCAAAATAATTCTAATCAATTAAAACTTCTAACGATTAATAGATTTATTAATTGTTAATTTTTGCAGTCCTACAATTAATATTGATAATTAATGTCGACTCCTATTTAATTTAAAATTAATATTACTAAAATTACTTACAACTTGCTGTTTTTCAGATAGTCAAGTAAAATTATTCAATAGAATCCTCTTAAATAACCTATTGTAATTTATTTCCAAATTTAACAATTTTATGCGGATGTTCAAAAAGAATCATTTTTGGTGTGCTGGTTTCTAAAATTAGTAGGGTCATTGGGACATAAATAGCAAATTATATATATTTATTGATTATTTTTGGTGCGCTGTTTTCTAAAATTAGTAGCATCACGGACAGAACAGACGGACGTGACAGACACACATTGCAAATTATGTAGATTGATTTATAGGCATGAGCCCTTTATATTATAATTATAATAAATTATATATTTAATAGTAAGGTTGATAACGGTTAACCCGTCCTTAGAAAAGGACCTGTCCCTTTAATCAGGACCGGATAACTGTAACATCATATATTAATTTATTATTTCACAGTGAAATTTATTTTTCTTGTGAGAACTTACGATTTTAATTTATTAAATACATTATTATATTTTTTATTTTAGCTATTACAACGCTAATTTGTATTAATTTCTAAAGCATTTTTTCGTCTCTATCATTTGGCATCTTACTGTACTGTGACAATAGGGCTAGTAGTATGATAGATAAAAAAATGGATGTATCATACTCCGATTATGTCATGTAGCTTCATTCAAGGGGTGAAAAAGCTTTGGACTTTGGAAATTAATACAAATTACAAATTAGCATTGTAATAGCTAAAATACAACATATAATAATGTATTTAACAAATTAAAAAGGTAAGTTCTCAAGATTAAATTAAATTTCGCTGTCAAATAATATTAATATTATTAATTAATAATTAATATTATATACATGTAAAAAAAAATGCAGGATTACCCTAAAATAAATTAAATACTAATACTATTATATCCCACTATATACTATATAAATTATATACATCACACAGGAAAATAAAATAGTAAAATATTGAACACTGAAATCTAAAGTTACTAAAGTTTAGTGACTAAAGACTAAAAAAGTTACTAAAAGACTAAAGACTAAAGAAAAAAGATAGACTAAAGTCTAAATTAAAGAATCAAAGAATCTTAAACTTAGAGAACAAAATAATAAAATATCTCAGAATTATAAAAACTTACGAGTTAAATATAAACGCTAAAATAAATTACTTGCCTATTACAATTTAGTTTAGTCCATACCAAATAGTTTTTTTTATTTTTTTATTAAGTTCGTCCTAATTTAACTTATAACTTTCTTCCTGGTTTGGCCTGTAAGCCCTGTATGAGTATGTGGTGATAAAAACCTCCGCTGTTTCTTTACAATACTAAACTCTCCAATGCGAAAGTTAACATTTTAAAATAATAACGTTAGACTACTCTAGTATTCTCTCTTGTGGTTTTTACTTAGTGAAAATTCAGCCTCAACCCCTTGGGGGCCGTCCATAAATTAAGTCACGCTCCAGAGGGGGGCAGGAGGTGTATGAAAATGTGACAGTTTGTGACAGAAGGGAGGGTCGTGTCCGGCCATGTGTGACGCCATGGTGTTTTAATATTAAATTTTAATCATTTTTAAATTTAAAAAAATTAATTTTATTCGAAAGTGTAACGTACTTGAGGGGGGGGGAGGTCCAAGATTTGTGACAGTCAGTGGAGGGGGGTAAAATGGTCAAAAATAGCGTGACGTACTTTATGGACGGCCCCTTGTCTGTAACTAACATTCAAATTTTAATTTGAAAAAAATACTTTTTTTGCCACCCTCCTGTTGTG
Organism: Radix auricularia; assembly: GCA_002072015.1. Classification (NCBI taxonomy): domain Eukaryota; kingdom Metazoa; phylum Mollusca; class Gastropoda; family Lymnaeidae; genus Radix; species Radix auricularia. The sequence goes on along the minus strand of MUZC01000998.1, from coordinate 519,635 downwards.
CGTGCACTTCTTTTATTTTCTCTTTTGACATCTCTCCCCCACGCCCACACAAAATTAAAGAAATTTAAAAATATTAAGTTGTTTGACTTCACATGTTCAATTTTGTTCAATGATGAATCAGAGGCATGAATCAATGAACAAATACTGCGCCACTGTTCTTCATAAGTTCTTACCGCAAGTACCTTACCCTGCTCAGTCATCCACACTGGGTACCTGTATTCTTGAAGATTACGTAAGTATTGGGCGAAGGAAGCAGTCCAAAGTTGTCCTCATAAAATTAATATATAAAGCTATACAAACCGCATTCACTGACAAAATGTCAAAGGGACCAAAATAATTTATTATTTTTATTTGTAAGACCGTTCGGGTGGGTTAAGGTACAGCTTTTTCCTACGATTTGATGAGATTCTCCATGTGGTTTGTATAAAAATGCTACAAATTTTTCGTTTTATAAATGAGAAATTATCATAGAATTACTTTGTCAATAAACTATAGTTTGTTTAGCAGCACTGCTCATGTCCTTAAATAAAACATGCAATCTGGATAAAATCGTATAGGAAGGCCAATAGTTCATGTTCCCGATGTATCACAAGCAGGGCTTGACGATGGGTCATACAGTGGCTAATGATTTCAATTTTTTGGGAATTCTCTTTCTGGCGAAAGCTGAAAAACAAACTTACACGACCCAACGTATCTGGAGCTCCAACAACAGACACAGCAATACAGTCATTCAATTTTAAATTATTTTTTGTGGGTCGTGTGGATATTGGTACCAATGTTCCTTTTAGCCTGTACGCTGACCGACCCGTGCAGTAGTTTACAATTACTGTACACAAAATTTTGTATAATATTGCACAAATAATGGATGTTGTGAAGTTGCACACGATTTGTTTTACTTTGCACTGTGACCAACGAACCTTAGAGGAAGCATTGATTGGAACTGTCGATTGGTTCGAGATTTCAATGGCTTGTCAAGCAGTGTGAATATGTTATAGTTGATAACAGAGAAAGAGTCATCGATTTCCCAATTTCAACTGATAAGCTTTTGAAGAGAAAAGTTTCTCGTTCTTTATCATATCTATACTTGTCAGGGATGAACTGCCAAGAATTTACACAAGCCTGATGCAGCGTGGCACGTCGTGCTCATGCCAGACCATCAGCTCCACAAGAGGCTATTCTATGGCGAGCTGACCTAAAGACAGAGAGCCCACGAAGACCAAAAGAAGCCCTACAAAGAAATGCTCAAGACCACTTGAAGGCTTACGGTACTATGCATAAGGCCTGGGAGGCAACATCCAAAGACCGAGCCTCCTGGCACCGTATGCTACGGAACGGTTAACATGCAACAGGCGGCTAAGTCCAGCCGACATGCCAGGAAATATTGTGCTTGAAACCCTCATGATGACATCCCTACCAGTGGCGGATTTAGCTATAGGGCAGGGGGGGCGGGTCGCCCCCCCCGCGCACCTGTTCGGTCTAAAATGGCGCCCCCCTAAGACGCCCTTAATGAACACTAAAAAGGTGTAACTAGAGCAGAAAAAAAGATTGTTAAACACGAAACTTTTAATCAAACACTAAACTGCAATACGACAATATTGGCTGTCTAAATATCGTATTTCAAAACTGCAATATCTGGTTTGGCCAGTCAGGAGCGTCGCTAAGTGGAAAAGAATAGAAAAGCATTGAAACGAATGTTAGGCTTGACATTGTTTTAGCAAAACAGAGGACACAGAGAAAAATCTTGCTTTATTGATGGTAGTTGTAGAAATACTGGAAATTTTCGTTCAATGTTAAGTTTATTAGCCAACTATGATTCTACTTTAAACAGTCATCTAAAGTTTAAAAAGAAAAATTAAATTTATTTATTTAAGTAATGATGTGCAAATTCATTTCATTCAATCATTTGCACCTGAATTATCAGCAGCAATTGATAATAAAGTTAAGTCTTCACATTTCTGTTGTTTAATTATTGATTCAACCATTAATTTATCTAAAATTCATCAGATGTCACTTTACGTTCAGTTTTAAAATTAAGAAATGTTGAGGAAAGATTTATAGGCTTGTATACTTTGGTAAACAGAAATGCTGCAAACCTGCATTTGCTTAGAAGATTCTAAAGGAACTACACATTACAAAAGCGAAACATTGTCATCACAATCTGGGGAGGAAAGGCATGCGATGGCGCATCTGTGATGTCTGGAATTAAGAGTGGACTTAAAACTTTCACCCAATGTTGTCCCCATGTTTTGAATTTGGTCATTATCGAAGCAATTTCTGTACACAGTAATGTACAGTTGTGTTTTTTTTTTTTTTTTTGGCTCAGCTGAAAGGTTGTATGCATTCTTTACGTCTAGTTTACCACGTCTACATACTCTTAAAAAAGATCATAA
>MUZC01000998.1:495889-515738 GCA_002072015.1 Radix auricularia | reverse complement strand
GTACAATGGTGGAAAGTTAATGAACACCAATATCTGATAATGTCATTCCTTGCCAAGACCGTTTTGAGCATACCAGTTACATCAGTTCCATGTCAATGATTGTTCAGTTCTGCTGGTTATATTGTCAATTAGACCCACTCATCACTTGAACCAATTAATGTCAACACACTTTTGTGTAGTTGGTGAAAAGTTGATATATAAAGAAGACATTCCAGTTTTATTTAGATTTTTATCAGAACGTTCAATAAATGTTACTTATGACATCATAAATTAATTTTTTTGGCTTTAATCGAAATTAACGATTAATTAATCGTTAATTTTTCAAAAGTTAACAATTAAATTAAAATTAATCGTTAACAGCCCTAGTATTTACCCAATGCTCTGATATTAGTAAAATTTTGCGGCGCCCCCTAAAATTCTCCTGGCCCCCCACGCAGACAAAGCTAAATCCGCCACTGATCCCTACCATCTCTTGTCCGACATGTGGACGCAACTTTCGGGCTAGAATGTGTCGTATATGTTGTATAGATTACCAAAGGACACGCAAAAAAATAAATAATAAAAATAAATAAATAATTAAAACTGCTGAAACAAATGGCAAATGTGATGAGAATGGTCCTAGTCGGTATTTGAAATATCTATACATCTTCCAGCTTTTGTTGGTTCATTATGGTGTTTGCATCACTGGCAGGAGTGGCAAGTGGAGTTCAATATCTTGCTTTTCTCTGAGCTTATTTCCATTTCATATGCCGCTAATCTTTCTGCAAGTGTGTCAGTGGGCTCCTGAATCTCTTAGGGGCTGTCCATAAATGACGTCACTCACCTCGGGGGGGGGGGGGGGGGGCGGTGGTTACGCATTTGTGACGATGTGTGACGAGAGGAGTGGGGATGTTAATAAACTTTAAATAAAAGATGCACTTAAATATTTGATTGATTACAATTTATTTAATGACATTTTCAATGCCTTCACACGTGTTACGATATGAGTGCAGAATTAGATGACAAAAAATATTTTTGCAACATGCTAATTTTTAATTAGAAAAAACAGCTTTTATTTTATTTTTTTAATTATTTTTTTTTTTTTGGGGGGGGGGGTCAAAGATTTGTGACGTTATATAGGAGGGGGGAGTCTAAGATTTTGTGACGAAGTGTGGAGAGGAAGGGGTACAAATCGGCGAAATTGCGTAACGTCATTTATAGACGGCTCCTAATTGTTCCCGGCCAAAAGATCTACATCATCAGAAAATATTAGGCTGCACAAGGGTCTTCCACCGATAGACATGGATGTGTGGAGTTAACTGAGAGCTTCTTGGATTACTTTTTGTTAGGAAGATGTTGAACAAGACAGGCGAGACAGTACAGCCTTGGTGGACTCCTATATCTTGAACAAGTCCTCTTTAAGAGGGACTGCATTGCTTGCCTGATTTTAGAGTTCTTTGATCACCTTTACCAGCCTTTCTTCAGTGTTGAAAACTTGTCATAACTTGCCAGAGTTCCTCGTGCTATACTCGATCAGACGCTTTCTTAGAGTCTATGAAGTTATGATGGAGTTCATGTTGGTGATGTATGTGTTCTTCTAAGAGCAATCGATTATCTCCTCGACTATGCTTCGGCCTGGTCTAAAAGCAGTATGTTATTCTGCCAGTAATTCCTCGGATATTGGCTTAAATCTATTGAGAATAATTTTTAGCATTACTACTAAGGTGACTGATTGTCCTATATTTCTGGTATTGTTTCATATTGCCTTTCTTTCTGGTATGATGAGTGACTGGGTCCATGCCTTATTTTCCAGTATTTTCTGGAAGAGTTTTGTTTAGGCTTTGGTTACTTCTGCACCTCAATGTTTCAGCAGTTTGGCAGGGATGTTGTCAACTCCAGGCGACTTACCCCCCTTTCAGCACTGTACTGCCTCTTCAACTTTCCTCATCAGTACTAGTGGATCAACCATCTCTCTGCTCTGTTGTTCCTGTAGTATGCTGGTATCTGGATTGATTTTGCAATGATATAGCTCGGTGCAATATTTTATCCACCATCCTAGTACTACCAGGTTATCAGTAAGGAACTGGCCTTGGCTGTCTTCAGTTATCAAAGTTGATATCTGTCGCATTTTTGCAAGGTTTCTTAATATCCCATGTTTTATTTTTATTATTACTGCAGCTATACTATCCTGCCCTTTTCATCAGTGGTTACTTTTCCAGCCTCCTTTGGCCTGCCTCATCTCTTTCCTGATCCTTGTATTTATTAGCCTGTAATTTTCTATAGTTTTGTGCAATACTTTTAACACAGAATAGTTGGTATTTAGCATTATTGTGACAGATAAATTACCAATTCTCTCTGTGATGGCTCACTTTTAACATTACAGGTGTGGGAAGTTTAGGTGTTATAGAGTATATAGGGGACAACAAAGAAAAAAACACAGCAGACTAATAAATTTTCAAGAAACTCTCCAGCAATAGTTGTTGATTAAAGAATTACTGGTGACAGCACCAGAAGACATTTATTTAAAATTTCACACCCCTTATCATATAAGCAAACACGATAATATCAGATGCAATATTTTATATTAAAAACTTTTAGTATAAAATATAAATCAGAGGTATTTGATTTGTGAGGAAATAATAAAAAGTGATATCTGTAATCAAACAATGCTATCATGTTAAAGATTTTTGAAATCTCCAAGAGCTGTGTTAGCTGCAAGTCTACCTGCTGAACCCATCACACCTCCACCTATAAAAATGGAAAATAATCATATTATTAAATATGTACACAATTGTTTTTAATCAAGTCAATTGATAATTATCATGATGAATAAAGATATCTTTATATTTGACTAGAACTTTAATATCTTGTAATAACAATAGTAAGGCCATGAACTTAGAGACTAACAATAAAATACATGCAACGTCACAAGCACAATAGTAATGTATTTCAAAATAAGTTTTCCATTTATAATACACAATGTGTTAATAGTTTCTTGATATTAAAATCTTTTTAAGATGTATTGTTTTAGAAAAGTATTTTAAACTTTCAAATTAGATTTACCCGGATGCGAACTGCTGCCACATAGATACAAGCCTGATATTGGGCATCTATAGTTGGATAGACTAGTTGTTGGACGGGATAAATAGAGTTGATCCAGGGATAGTGAACCATGGAAAATATTCTGAATGATAAAGTAAGTTTAAAATGAGTTATGTTGATGACATAGTTATTTATTTTGTAAGTCAGTAATGACTACATATTAAAAATTGGAGCTATACAGTAATTTTATTTTTCCACTTTAAAAAACTGTATCTAGAATATGCTATTAATAGTTTAAAAAAGCAAATAAATTAAATGATCAAAAGGAACAAGTAATTATGGAATATTATCACACATCATTAAATTGAGACATGAAAAAAAAATACAAGTTAGCTTTTCAAGTCATGATTAAAATAAAAAAACAAATATCTTACCCCGCCCGATAGACCAAATATACTCTCCAAATCTGGTGGTGTTAGAATGTCTCTGCCAATCACTGAGTTCTTAAAGCCTGGTGCATAGTTTTCAATACTATCAAACACTGAAAGGATACATTTTATAAATTGCAAAGATTAATACCCTTTTCATTTACATACAAGCATTATTCATATACTAAGTGTTATAAAATAACTTCTGATAATCTTAAAATATAATATGAAGAAAACATTAAAAAAGTTATTATTTGTTCCTTTAATAAGCTTTAGCTTAAAGAAATTTATGTATTTGTTTGAGATATATTCCCAATGATATTATAAAGTAAAAGAAATAATTATTAGATATATTTTTGACAGCGGAATTCATAATTTATTAGCTAACCAATATCTGCATATTTGTTTTTTTTCTCATCGTTCCAGTCACCATCATCTAATTTGTAAGGAGTAAACTGTGTAAAGAGTAACACAACATGTTTTCCTGGGGGACATAAAGTTGGGTCTAGGCTTGAAGGAATTACCATCTCTATCATTGGCCTGTAAATATTGAAAAATCAAAGACTTGTGTCAAATCAAATGACAGGTAATTTTTTAAAATTTAAACAAAATAAAATAAAAAATGTCGCAACTAGTTTTACAAAATATATATACTTGTGTCTTAAATTAAATATCACCAGATTTCAAACCTCTGAGTCATTTTTCCAGCTTGTGCATCTAAATAAGAAGCATGTATCAACTGGCTATTTTCACAGTTGATGTGAATAGAGCAGCGATGATGAGGCATTGGTGTATCCTTTTCAATATTTGGATCTGCAGTGAAGTTTGGAATTCTATCCACAGCAACTGGAAATAATAAAAGAATTGTCCAGACAATGAAATAGCCTGCTAGTGTGCTCACAGCTAGGAATAAAGAGGCAAGAGCCAGGAGAAAAGAATGGGGCAGAGGAGCAGAAGTCAATGCCATCATCCCTTAAGGAACGATGGATGCCATGTATATATAAATAGTACACTTTAAGTGTAAATGCATTTCCACTGTGCATTAGTGTCGAGTGGCATGTACCAATGATCATGGGTTCAAATCTACATGAAAGCAAAGATTTGTTCCCAGGGCCAAGGGTCTCACTGAGTCCATCCAGCTCAAGCTCCAAAGGAGTACCTGACACTAGTTAGTAGTTAGGGAAACAAAGGCGGCTGGAAATAGCATGGAATCCTCATAACTGTGTCACTTGCCAACAGACCTGCATGGTATGTGGACACAATAATCTTCTGTATATAAAAACCATCTGTATAGATGAGACAAAGTTAAATTGAATGCAGAAATTGAAAAAAAAAAATTCAATTACTAAGTATACATTACACCACTGTGCCTTATGAATGATATATGATTTTAAATAATTCCACGTTGTTCTGTTTCTCAAAACAAATTTATCAATTATTGAAAAGCTTCTGTTTAAGGCCTAAATAATTTTATTAAATAATTTCTTTCTAGAGGAAGAAAAATTTACCATTGATTTTGGTCACTGGTGAAGTATAATCATAACTTTCTAATTCTTTAACTATTTCTTCAGGTAAAAGTCCCTATTGAAAAATAAAAGGGAAATTTACAGTCATTTAGAAAGGAAATGAATTTTTAAATATTTTTATTTAAATTTAATATGTACATCCTCGCAAATTAATCTCTGAAATACCTTATTTCTTTTGTTTAAAGAAAAGACCTGAGAAAATGATTTTTATAATATTTTGTAAGTGCATGTAATTACAAAATTTATGAAAAAGCACAGAATTGTATTAATTAAATAATTATATATAAATAATTATATATTACATAAAATGTCTTAAAGTTGGTTAAATATAAAAGACTGAAATATGCAGTAATTATTAAGCTGGTTTTAACACAAATAATTTATTAAAACTGCTAAATCAAGAGAAAGCTAATTAGTTAATGGTATGCTAATTGAGATTGTTTATTTTATCAATGGTATTAATAGTTTTTTAAAAGATTTTCCAGAAACATATCATTAGTGTGTCAAATAAAATGATGATAAATGAAAGGGACAAACATTAATCTAAATTTAAGCATAAAATAAATTGTCAGAAAATATAATGAGAAGTTATGACAGTAATAAGAAAATGTTTGTCTATAGTATTTAATGGCCTCTAACGATATTTCTGAGATAGAATGTTGTTAAAGAGGTTCTCTAAATATACTGGCCACTAAATTTTACTATAAATTATAAGCTTTAAATAAACAACTTTGAAATATTATCAGCATTTCTTTGCTGGTTTATTCTTTGAGCTACTTAAATTTAGACAAAGGGAAACATATATACCAACCTGAGGTAATAAATTGAGATATGTAATTTTAGCGGTGGCATTGGACAGAACAGCTTTTGCTTTGATTTCCGTACCATCAGTTAATACCACACCTTTGACACTATTGTTGGCTGTTATTATTGATGACACTTGCTGTTAAAATGAAAAATGATTTTTAAAATTCATAAACTTTCCTGTTGCCAAGAATGCCTAATGATCATTTTAATATAAGTATTATGTATTTCATAAAATACACAATCTTCACAACATAGACAATCAAATAAATGTTATTTGCCATTATAATAATAAAAAATAGCCAGATATAAATTAATTTTAAAAACATGTAAGATATTTGATATTTTTCTTATACGGTATAATATTTTTTAACATCAAATACAACTTTTTAAAAAATATATTCAGTAATAAAAATAAATAGGAAACATCAAAGAAAATTATATTTTTGTCTTTAATAATCAATGTGAATCAAACTTCAAAATTATGGCTCATATACTTTATTGCAAAAAATTGCAGCTCCATGGTCTTGGGCACAGTTAGCAATTGCTTGAGAAACACCTCCCATACCACCCTCCACATAACCCCAAGCACCTTTGACACCTTCTATTTCTCCCATCACATGATGCAAAAGGACATACCTAAAATGTCAAAAGTTTAAAATATTTTAGCAAATTTTTAAAAATGAAAATAAAATACAATAATGTAACTGAAAATTTCTTTGCTAAATATATACAGGCTTTTGGAGTTGCATTTGATAAACAAACTTAAATTAAGCATCTCAGTTTAATTGGTGTAATATTCATTTTTCATAGTTTGTCTGTGTCCATTTTTTGATTTAACATAATTTATAATCCTAAGGTCATTAAATTTGAGATAGATTTTATTTTAAAGTTTTGAAATGATAAAATATAAAATTACCCACTGCCAGGCTGCATGGGACTAATCATTGCACCTACTACACTATCTGTTGCTAGAGTTGCCTTAAGTGGTTCAGATTCAAACCATCGGTTTAAAATCTGTTAGCAGAAATTAAAAGTTCTAGAAGAAATCATCTATATAAAAACCTTACATAAGGATCATAAAAAAATTTGTTGGGTTCATTTTAACATTAATACATAAAAGTTATGTTTCATTAGTAAACATTATAAGTGTAAGTGTTTTATTCACTGATATATGAAATATTCAACAGCATCAACATTTTCAAAATACTTAATACATTTTGATAAAGTTAATTTAATTAACATGATTTGCAAATACATCTTAGTGAATTGAATTTTAAATTTATTATTAACCAAATATTATATGTATGAGCAAAGTGTGCATTTTTAAAAAAAATAAATTATTTTATTTTTTTATATCAGTTTTAGATAAATGGTCAAAAAAGACAAAAATCTATTTTGCACGTTCCATACATTGAGATTTGGTTTACATGCCTTTCGGTACTGAAAGGACAAATTAGAATTAAAATTTAAATGGGAAGTCCTAAGCACTCCATTGTTTATTTAAAAATAACTATATTTTCTCTCTGAAATAAAAAAAAAGTAAAAGTTTAGTTTTTAAATGTTGAGGAAAAAAATGTCTAGAGCTAACTTTTCTTCAACTTTTTTTCTTGTTAGTACTTAAAGGAAATTGGAAATGAGACTTTGGAACAATGAAAATTTATAATTTTACTATTAATTTTTAATTTTTAGTATGTCAGTCAGAAGCAAAATATACTAACTTCATACACACATGAAAATGTATTAAAATACATCTTTAAAAAAAAAAGAGAAATATCTTTGTTCATTTGTTTTAAAGAATTAAATGGATGTGTAGCATCTTCTTCTTCAAAATGATTTATGTTATTCAACATTACAATTGCATTGAGAGTCCATGTTGTTTTGATGAGTACATAACCACAAAAGAGACACTGTAATTGTTGCTCCCTCCATGGTTTTGATCACAGTTAGCAATTGCTTGATATCTTAATATTTCATTTTTAATTACTTTTTTTCTCATCATTATGTGTGTTCAAGATCCCTTGAGATTTACTAGCTGCATGTTAAAGCTTGGATTGGTAAATAAATGAAATCTGTGTTGTTCCTAAGGACTGCCAAGTTTGCAGCAGTTATCTTTATTGGGTTTTTTTTTTTTAAGTATTGAAAAGATGCCTGTGAATGTGTAGTTGATGCCCTTTAGAAATACAGTCTAGTTGGCATTCCAGGGATTTAGTGTTTCTTAATTTCTAATTTAAATAATGAATTTATCTGTACAAGTTTACTTAATGTGACTGAAAAATGTGCTTCATCACAGTAACTTTGATAGCATAGAAATAGAAAACAAAAATTATTTTACATAAAATCTGATTAATGTTCTTTTTCCACTAACCTTTTGGGCTGGAGCAGTCATTAATTCATAAAAAGCTGGCAAATCCTTTCCTAATGATTTTACTGATGTTAGAAATAGACAAAGAAGACTCTTACTACTGTAATTAATTGCAATTACAATTATTAGCTGTCACAATATACATAATATTGATAGAAGTCTCTACATGATGATTCTATAAAATAACAACAGCATAATGAGAATGCAATAACATTTCATCAAAAAAATAAAACATTATTATTGTATAAGATTTTTTAAAAGCAAGATAGATGAGGAAAAGAATTATTATATCATTTAACTATCCCTGATAAGTTAAGAATTGTTAAATGTGCCTTATTATAAAATGGTTAAATTTTAAAGACATTTGAAATATTAAATAAAACTTTCAATTTTTTAAAATAAATGTTTATGTATAATAAAGAAAAGTTTAGCATAGAATCTCTAAGAAATAATCTGCTGTTATTTAAGAGAAGCTATCAAGGCATTACTTACTAAGTATTTTTTTCTAATAAAAATAGATTGCATTGAATTGATTTAAAACTATTCCCTGTAATTTGCAATCATTAAATCAATGATCTCTTACTTGATGTTGCTAGAGCCCTTGCTGGCCCTAAACTGCTCCATTTATCTCGTAGTGAGGATCCTATAAGTGAAGGTAATGAAACAGGTGGATTGTCTAATAAATGATCAAGGGCTGTTACAATTCGTTCAAGATGTTCTTCATATACATGAAATGCCTAAATGATGCAAAGATGTTACAATCATCAAACACAACAAAGCCTACTTAATACCTTTGGTGGGGGAAAGATCTTCAAGAAAATTTTAAAAGGCCACACCCTCATTTGTGTCCCAAGCTAGAGAACAATTTGGGTGGAGGAAAAATTTAACTTTTAAAACATTATTGAAATAAAAAAGATAATAAAAATAAATCTAATAAACATAAATTCATGATATTAACTAATACAATATTAAATTTAAAATAGTTTAGAATTTTATACTTAGCTGTAGATATTTAAGATATTATTCTGTATTATAATAAATTTGGATTGAATTATAATATTACAAGAATGTTTGGTTTAAAATGTATTTTCTTACTTTGGCGTCTTTAAGAGAAAACTGCGCTATCTGCTCAGCATTCTGTCTTGGATCTTTACTAATTGTTAATGATTTTGCCCTGCCATTTAACCCACCAGGCTCTAATAATGGTGTATAGGAGCTTGGGTTGCGCATGTAGATTTTCAAACCATATTTCTAAAGTTTAATTCAGAAAATTTAAAATGAATATATCAATGCTAGTTTATTTCTGTGACTAACTTAATTAGAGAAAGATAGCTTTTACCAATAGTATATTATATGGTTAATTTGCAATATGTTATAATTGCAGATTGTTAATCAACCATATTATATACAATTGGTCACATTTTTTAGGCATTATCATTACGAAAATAGAGTTAGAAGGATTGAGGCTCTAAGAATGAATCTGCTATGTTATTTTAGAGTAGTCAAGAAACAAAACATATTTTTAGCTTCATTGGTTAACTCTAGTTTAAATAGAAAACACTAATTAGGTTAATAGTAAATTTAATTAATAAAAGCAATTTACAGTGTAATTGGCTTCTATTAATCAAATTCACATTAACAATTGGAAAAAATAACTATTTCCATCTAATTGTTCACTTGGAAAAAGCTGACATAAAATAAATACCTTCAATTCTAAGTCTGTCATAATCTTCGGTCTCAAAAGACTTAAGACGTAGGATGCCCTGGAGAACTTAAATCCTATATAATACCAAAAGAGATCATGCAAAAATTGATAAATGATATTAATAAACAAAATAAAAAAGAAAGGAAAGAAAATCCCTTGAAAGTCAACAAAATATTACATAGAAAAGAAAATGAAATCCTGTAGCACATTTTTATATTATTTTAAAAACTTTTTTTGGCAGGCATTCAGACATCAAGATTTATTTGTTATATTTTCACTAGATAAAATTTGAGAAACAAAACATAGCTCACTTATGAGGATAAATAAAGTATTCATCTAAACTTATACAGGACTTCATATAATAATACATGTATATATATTTATAATTAAAAGATTTGCCTGGTACAATCTCCTCAGTAACAGCAGCTCCACCAATAACATGCCTTCTCTCAAGTACACAGACATTTAATCCTGACTTCTGAAGGTAGGCAGCCTAAAATTCGAAGTTCTCTAATGTTTTTTTATTTGTAAATTACAAATTAAACCTATGAAATTTGGCAGATAAAGTGATCTATGAAAACATGAATTTGACCTGATCTTCTTTTAAAGCACATACTATAATTTAGTTAAATCTAAATGTTTATATGTACTTAATATGAAAATATGTATCTATAATTTTTAATTTCTGGTCAATGTACAACTTTCTGCTTTTACAACTTAAAAATTTTTTTAGCTTGGATTACTTGGAATATTAATTTTTATTCATTTGTCACAAAAAAAAAAAACCTAATTTTTTTTAGCTTTCTAGTTATTCCATTTTAAGCAACTCGATGACTATGACTAATTTTGAAATACTTAAAAGTCAACAGCAAGAGCTTTAAGAAAGTATTAACAAACTCACAGCAACTAATCCATTGTGACCTGAAATTTAAAAAAAAATAATTAAGCTTTACTAAGCATTTTACAGAGGGAGCTTAAAAGTGATATAAGACTATTTATGAATAACATTTAATTTTTTATTTTTTTTTAAACTACTACTACTAGCTTGTTTAGTCAGTCTTATTAATTCATTTTCAAATTGGGCTCTTTCATTACTCATAATATTTAAACCAGGACGCAGGGAGCCATGCTATATAATATATATTGACTATATATTTAAATTGTACATTGAACCCCAGCATTCTGTAATTAATAAACATTTCGTCCATTACATGTTATCAAACTGATATGTACTGAGATATGTATTTAAATTCTGTATATACTATTTACTATAGTCAATCATTCCCAAAATAGGCACCATGGCACTACGAAATATAAGCTGTATTAAAATCCTTGATTTTATTATGTCATTTATGTCCATTAAAATTAAAAACTGCGTCTCTTGTGCCCACTCGTCGTATAAGATTTGGTGCTAGTCGTCTTGGAATCAAAATTAAAATTTCACATATGTATAACTATATATCATGATCATTACATATTTTCATTAGATAAATTAGTATACGTCTAATAAAAACAAATAATAATAGTAAAATACGCACCTGCTCCAATGACTACGGCGTCATATTCAGGTTTAATTTGGAGACTCAGATACCTTGCACAACATTTATGGGGATAAATTAAATTTCTAAATAACATAACTGAAGTCGCTCTTAACATGTTCATGTAGTGAGCCTTATCACTTGTAGTGCAAAAGGATAATCGTTCTACTTGAACAGGTCATAGTTAAAATTAAGTAATAAATATGCAATCATAAGGCTGTTTATTAGACCAAAGAACACTGACATACAACACAAGTTCCCAAGCCATAGCCCCACATAGCTGACAACCCCTTGATATTAGGTTAGTAGGTTAAGAAACATTAAATAATAAATAAATAAAAACGCATTTGCCATTTTTTAAACTAGACTCAATGTGGTGAGGCGTCTGGGAGTGGGGAGGTCAGGTATTTACAGCGTTTACTTATGAGAAATAAAAGAGAAAATTAAATAAAGTGACAAAATCAAAGTGACCACACAAAAAAGGCGTACTTGGAACATACACACACTGTTAAAAATAAAAAATATTTTAAAAACTATTTTTAAATGACTATTATATTATAAACAATCTGTTATTTCAAATTATTTTCAAATAATGACCGTGAAAGCATTTTTTATTTTGATTAGTTTAATCTAGAAATTCAATAACGCTCTAGCGATATAGATGTCAAAGAGACTACAAATAGACTGCACTGACACTGAATATAATCCCACATCTGGCAAGGGGCGGGCCGTCCATAAATGAAATTACGCGCCTGATTAAAATTAAAATTTAAAAAACAAAAAAACTGGGGGTTGGGGGGGGGGGTCAAGCATTTGTGACGATGTGTGATGATGTTGGGAAGGGGCGGGGGTAAAGAAATGTGATGCCACATAAAACAACACGCATCTTTAAATAAAATTTCCAACTTAATTAAATCATTGCTTGCAATTTATTTATTGACGTTTTAAATAACTTCAAGCGTGTTACGATTAGGCCTGTCAACGGGTACCCGTTTCTGTGCAATTACCCGGGTAGTAAAATTTGTGCTCGGGTACCCGTGAAAATGTGGCGGCAAGTCTGCAACGTATATATATTCTATAAATATAGCGATGACCAAACTGCGACTCTTATGTGTTCACATTACGACAGAGGCGTCACTAGGGTTGGTGTCACCCGGGGCGGTAGCTCCTGGTGTCACCCCATCATGATTTAACCCACAGAACTCCTCCGAGTTTTCCAGTGCCTAATAATGGGGAATATATAGAATTTTACTGTCTGGTGTCACCCCCCTGATGGTGTCACCCGGGCGGCCCACCCCCTCCGCACCCCTAGCGACGCCACTGCATTACGACCCACGAAAAATTATCAAATTAAAAAAAAATTCGTTTGAAATATTCCTTGTGAAATATATATGAAATATATGAACGTTTAAATTATTTTTTTTTTCTGGACAAAATAGGTTTGAAAATATTTTGGGCTTGATTTAAATTTTAAAAGTTAAAGGTTGGCTTTGTAAATCTTTGTTGATGTAATAACTGTAACCACCTGGCCACTGGTGTTGACGCGCCTTCCTGAATAAATGTAACAAACTCGCGCCCATTCTATACCTTTGTGTTTCTTGTGTAGGCCTAGCAGAACAACTGATTTTAATATGACGCACAAAGCTGTCAGTAAAGTTTATCAATTAAATGTTACTATCGCCGCCAATGTTCCCTTTAAGCTACGTGGTTGCGGGGCCACGCTGTTCTCTGGCCGACGCTGCGTAGCGATTTAGAATAACCAAGCAGCAAACTGTGTGGATTTTTTTTATTAAAAAAAAAAATAAAAAAATAGATGCTGTGCAATGTTGCACACGACTTCTTTTTATAATTTGCACACGAACCAAAGAACCTTAGAGGGAACGTTGACCGGTACACCCTAGTTACGATATTATTTACAGACTTACATTAAATCAAAATTTAATTTTCAAAAAAAAAGATATTTGAAACATGCTTAAATTTTCAATTAGAAAAGGCGGCTTTTTATTATTATTATTATTTTATTTATTTTTTGTTAGGGGGGGGGGTTGGGGGAGTCAACAGATTTGTGGCTTTATATTTGGAGGGAAGGGTCTAACTCGTCACACTTCATTTGACGTCTTGTCAGGCTCACCCATTCCCTGTTTGCATGTTACTCATCTTCTTATCTAAAGGTATGAGCCTTATTGTAGAATCACACTCATTTTCTTAGGGAGAAATCTGGGAAATGATTGCAAACTTTACGGAAAGCTACGCCGTCATTATATTTAATAACACATACGCTTATAATTTATTTAAAATATGCACTGTTATAGCCTATATTTTTTAAAAATATATTACAATAAGGAAAGGTTTATGGAAAACGCAGGACCAGTGCATTTTTGGGAAAAGGCCGATCTCCATACCTAGTGTCTGTCCTGGATAGCAAGAAAGATGTGCCTTTCCCCCAGATATTTCATTCCTACAGATTGACTCTATTGTTTTTGGGATGCCAGCCCATTAGTGATATTCTGGGACTTATTTTGGAGAAGTCCGAAATCACAAACAGATGTTCAATTCACTCATTGTTCTAAAGTTACATATTAAGTGACCCGAATATCATTATCAGTTTCAATTTTTCTTGCAATTTTTTAAATGTGATAAGACTATTGTTTCTTTCTTTCTTTTTTTTTTTTTTTTTTTTTGGTTTCCTTCTCAACAGCATAGAGATGGCGGAAAATTTTAAGCTGTTGCTTCATTTCATTTACTAACTTCTTTCTTGTTTTTTTTTATATAGATAATAAGGACAACTTTCTTTAAAGCTTTTAACTTTTATAAGTCGATTGAGGACAAAGAATTTACCACCCCTAACAAAAGGCAGCCCGGACCACCCCCTCCTCCCAACAAACAGTCCCTCGTGGTCCAACAATATGTGAGAAGTGCTATTGCCAAAACTTAAAAGTGCTTACTGCTTCTAAATTCTTCTGCTTACTTCAGCAATGATTTACTTGGATACTAATACTAATGCTGCTGAACTTAAAAACCAAGAGGCTAAAAAATTATGACAAGGTGACACAAATGTGCTGGTACCGTTAATTGACTATTCAATTGTATCAGCTGCTCTTTAAGTAGAAGCAAAATTACTGTACCTTATCAAATTCCAAAAACAATCAATCAAATTTCAATAACGTTCAGGAACTTCAACTATGTAAGTAAATGCCCGAATTTAAGAATGATAATTTTCTATTTCTATTAGACAACCTGTGAACACCAACTTTACCAAATCTGATACGGACCATACACCAATAGAGAAAATGAGGCTGGCTAAGGGGCCATCCATAAATAACCTCACGCAATTTTGGCATATTTTAACCCTTCCCCCGTCACACTTCATCACAAAACTTAGACCCCCCTCCAATATGACGTCACAAAGCCTTGACACCCCCCCCCCTAAAAGTCGTATTTTGTATTTGAAAATGAACATGTTTCAAATCAATTTACTATCATTTTAGTATGTATTTAATGTAATGCTGCACTCTAATATCGCAACACGCGTGAAACCATGTAAAACGTCAGAAATTAAATTGTAAGAAATCGAATATTTAAGTGGAACTTTTATTTAAATTATCATGTTTTGACGTGACGTCATAATTCTTAAACTCCCCCTCCCCCACATCACAAATGTGTGGACCCCCACCCCTCCCCTAGGTGCGTGACGTCATTTCTGGACGGCCCCTAAAGTAATAATCATTTTTCCTTAAGTAAACTTATGAAGAAATGGTTACATAATTAGATGACCTATTTTCATTCTAAAGCATCACTATTTTGCTTTTAATGTCTTTTGTTTTGTAGGATAAACATGATGAATGCAAAATATTTAGGAGTAATAATAATAATATATGAAAAATTATCATGGAATCCCAATGTGAATTAAGTAATTAAAAATATCAAACAAAACCTTAGGCTTTATAAAGTTTTAAAGAGTAACTTTTAAAAATGTAATAAAAAATTAAATATTTAACTTAATGACAACCTTACTTTACTGAGACTTACACTAGATGATGCATCTTCTGTGTGGAACTCATCCACCAAATAAAACATAGATAAACTAGTACGAATTGTAAAAGAGCTGCCAGATTCATTATTTGAGAATATTCCAATTAGACAAGATTAACGCCATTAGTTAAATCTTTAAGGGGCCGTCCATAAAGTACGTCACGCTATTTGTGACCATTTCAACTCCCCCCCCCNCACAAATCTCGGACCCCCCTCCCCTAAAGTACGTCACACTTTCTAACAAAAATATAATTTTTATAAACAAAATCATTAAATTTAGCATAAAACACCGTGACTTCACACATGGCCAGATAACCCCCCTCCCCCCTGTCACAAACTGTCACACTTTCTTACACCCCTCCCCCCTCTGGAGCGTGGCGTACTTTATGGACGGCCCCAAACATATAGAAACACTAGAGGATAGAAGAACAAAGAGCAAATTAGTAATAACACATAAGGCAATTATATCTAACTAGGAAATACAACACAAAGATAATCTAATACAACTCTAAGAGAGACATATGGATAAAAACACTTTTTTCTTTTAAAAAAATCCCATATAGGGGCCTATAGGAAATAATTCATAAAAATTCTCGTTCTTTGAGTTTGACATTCGGGCGTGATATAGGTTGCCTTGTCAAACAAGGAAAACAAACACGCTATCAACATTTGAAACTCTGATTAAAATCCAAGACTAGACATAACCATAGAAAAGCTTAGGACGCAATAATTTTCTTTATAGAAAGAGCTTTGTAATATAATATAATATAAGATAAGATAATGCATCAAGGATTTTGCTAATCTAATTTATTAATAAAAAGCGGGAAATCCCAAAGTAGCAAATTATGAAATATTTGCCCAATACTAAATAACATTTTGTAGATGGAAGGAAATAAAACCAGTCTTAATAAATGAAATACTTTGTTTAAAAAAAGTAACTTATTGGGACAAAAGAAAAAAAAACGCCAAGAAGTTCTTGTTAGAATTTTTGACGTGATTAAAAACATCCATGGCAAAACATAATTTCTTGGCCACAAGAATGTGATTGCAAAGTACTATCCAACACTCATTGTAGCTTGATGAGATAAACTTGGACAGAATCATTTGTCAGGTATTAAAATACAAAATATGTTTCCTTTTTATTTCGATAGCATTAAACATAATCATATATGTTCAGTTGTGTGATATTTCATGCAAAGATGTTAAATCATAAAAAGAAGTTGTAGGATATTTAAAAGATTTCATTGAAAGACATAATGAAACTGCTACGACATTGCTGAAATGATTTTAAGGAAGACTAAAGCTGATGATTTTCATATAATAGGCTAAAGACAGGGATGTCCAAACTTTTTGCATGGCGGGCCATATTCCTTTATGCAAAGATATTCCCGGGCCGGGTTAAAATAATAATATAAAAATGACATAGTATGATGAGTTTTTATTGTAAAATTTTAATGTGAATGGTGAAACTGAGATCTTGAATGCAGTAAGTGGTGAGGTCAGGCTCAATGCCATTTGTTTTGATATGTATGATATCATGTAGTTGAGTAGTTGAGAGTCACTTATTCTCGTCCTCACACAGATCTTGTTAAAATTCATAACTGAAAATATCTGCTTACACATGTATGTCGAGCCAAACAAGCTAAGCACTTTTTTTAAACAAATGTTCGAATTCCTTTTAATATCTCTTTAACTATGAAGCTCACTCTAAAAGTCAAAGAGAAGAAATTGTCTGCTGCGACATCAGTTTGCAGCTCAATGAATTCCCGCTGCAGATTGCCGCAGTATTATCAAAATCTACAGAGAAATATGAAGATTTAACAAAAACAACAATGTATATCTTTTAAATAGTTATTAAGTCATGAAAGCGTCTTTGAAATTCATCAGCCAAGGATGTGATATCTGCATCATACCTATGCATTTGCCAATTGAAGCTTCTTTCTGGTAAACTTGTAATGATTTCCTGCAGTGAGGGGAAATGTGTGGTATTAGGCTGCATTTGAAAAAGTTGCCTTTGAAAAAGTTGCAGCTTGTTCCCAAAGTCCTTGATATGTGAATATAATTGGCTTACCACTGCATTGTGCCCTTGGAGAATTGTGTTAAGAAGGTTTATATGTCTTTTCACATCAACCGATAATGCAAACTATGCAAGACAAGCATCAGATAGTTCTGGAAATGGTTTTTCCTTATCTTCCATGTACTGCCCTATTTCTTTTTTAATGTGTAGACGCGCTGAAGTGCTGTCCTCCGACTAAACCATCTTATATCATTGTCATACATAACATCTTTGTATTCTCTCTGGATGTCAAGAAGACACTGCTAAAACTGGCTGTGAAACAGGGTTTTAGAGCAAATAGAGATCATATCCTTTATCACTTGCTTAAGGACACGATCACATGAAAGGTGTTTAGCACAAAGAACGTCTTCATGAATGATACAGTGAAGTTTAAAATCTTTGCCAGCCTGACTAAGCTGACTTTGTTACAGACAAGTTTTGCTTGTCAACTGTGCTCACGAGTCATGGCGATAGCCATCAGTAATAAATAAATATATCGTTTACTTGGTAATTTAACGTCACAGACAACAGAACAAACAGAACCAAATACATTTGTTCCCCTTGTCAGTCTTTAAGACTGAAGTCTAGTAATTGGTAAACAATACAATGTTATCGACTTTTGCCATCCTTTGACGTTATCAAAACGGTTAAACCTGTCGACTTTTCTTAAATTTACTGTTGCTAAAAAATAATAAGTTAGTTAATTAATTATTTCAGATGAGGTCGCGGGCCAGTAAAAATTGCTTCGCGGGCCGGTTTTGGCCCGCGGTCCGGACTTTGGACATCCCTGGCTAAAGAAGACAAACGGATTATAATATTTCTGTCATCATTGGAAAGCATACTGTAGTTAAGTTATACAAAGACTCAAAGACATAAATATCAATTACAATATTGTATCTTGTTCAAATATTTTTTTCCATTAAAAAGATAATCTTTTTCCATGTTCAAACATCGTTATGACATTCTAATTGCTGCTATGGAACAGACTTAAGGATACACTATGATGTACAAGAGCTGATTCAGTAAATATATAATGGTGTTTTTTAGGGTGATTTTGACAGCGTTAGAAAAACTGGCAAACGGAAATTTAAATACGCGAACAGACGAGAGATGTTTTTCTTTCTTGGGTTCTCTTAGCCTCTGAAAACCTGTACTTCACTGTCCAAAAAATATAATTTTAACAATTATTGTTTTGCGGACTCACAAAGATTAGAATTGAATTATTAGGCGATGCTAGAAAATTTTCTAAAAGTGTATGAGAAGAACTTTGCATTTTTATAGAAGCTCCAAAATGAAGCATTGAAGAAATTTTTAAAAAGGCATTGTCGGGTACAAAATTAGGAAAAGAGTTGTAATTTCCTAAATGATCTAAAATCAGCTAATTTTTTAAACGTTGATAGCCATGATTTCATCAAATTAAAGCACTCATCCATTGACAACTCCCGGGCAATAAAAATGAATTCTAGCAACAAAAAAAAAAAGATTTAATTTTTTGTAACGCTTTTTATGATTGAAGTTACCCTGCCTAAAAAATTATCTTATTTAGAATATTTCTTACATTTGTGATAGTTAAAGTTATCCTGTCTGTAATCTTAATGTAAAAGAATAGTTGAGAGTTAAGATCAACAATGTCAATGATTACTACTAACTAATACTACTGAACACTAAGATTTACAAGCATGGCTAATTTAGTTACTAAAAATAATAAGATTGATAACATTTACATTGACAAAAAATAGAACCTTTTGAATTTTTATTTATTTGTATTTCTTATTACCTTCCATTTTTTATATATATATATAAAATTCTTCGTAATACAGTGACAGATGGGCCCCATCTTGGGCGGGGGCGGGAGGAGTAGGGATAACTCGGCATCTTCATCAGGCTGCAGCAACCCTCGTTATGCCACTCTGTTATTTCATTACTAGCTTCTCTATTTCTCTTTGAAAATGACTACATTATGCACCCATCCTGAGAGCAATTTTCGGCTAAAAGTGTTTTTAGGAATGCATGTTTGACCATATTACGATTTTTTTCTTTGGGAGGAACGCGACGTCCATGATGATCGATTACTTTTCCTGGCGGACGAAAAGAAACAAGTTAAGGATTATATAATTATAGTATTGTAATCATAACCAAGCAACAGCTTCACATTTTGAACTGTTATCTGTTCTTGTTAAATAAATACCCCTGACAATGACATTCATACAAATATTTAATCCACAAAAACGCATGAAACTGCAAAATATAATTTTACAAATCTAAAAACAAGGGCTGCGGAAATTACTGATTAATTTTTCGATTAATCATTAAATGTTATTATCGATTAAAATTATTTTAAATTAATCCATAACAGCCCATATATATATATATA
>MUZC01000998.1:483038-493708 GCA_002072015.1 Radix auricularia | reverse complement strand
TTAATTACATTTGTATATTATTAATATTATGTTGTATACCATTAAAATTTTAAGAATATAATTAAAAGTTTTGTATAATATAATGCTAGTTCCACACTGCTACTTACCTTAGAATTAATAGTAATAATGGTGATGTAATACTTTTATTTAAAAAAAAAAATTTTCTTAAACAATTTTTGTTAAATCTCACTTACCATCTTATTTTCACAAAGATGAGGACATAGACATTTGACAAACATTAAAATTAAAGTAATCAAAATAAATCAATCTAAATAATTAAAATTAAATAACATTACCAAGTAAAATAGGCATAGGAATAGTTACAGAGATAAAAAAATAATATTCCATTGCAGAGCCTGGAATATCTTCAATTGCCAAATATTTAATGAGAATTTGCATAAAATAATAATAATACAAGTTATTTACTCAGAAATTGACAGGCAAAATGTTCTTATTATCATTTAATGCTTTAATGAAATGAGTTACTAAAATCTTCACATACTTTTGAAATTTAATTTTAATTTTTGAAATTTAAATTTCAGTAACCTGCATCAAAGGTGTGGGGTATTTCCACAAATAATTTATTGTAACTTGCATTCAGTTTTATTTTAAGAGTCAAATACTTACCATTCAAACATTTAATTATATTTATTGAATTAAATTTACAATTTAAATAATTAAAATACATTAGGCATGCAACTGTTTGTGCTGATTTGAATTTCTATATATAAAAAATGATTTTCGCCCTTGATTCTCTTCAACAAGCCTTCAAATATATTTTTACAAAATTCAAAATCTTGATATAATTTAAACATTCCTTCTTCATTGTTTTGTAAAATGGATTGTGAATGTCTCCTGAAAATTTGATAACAATATCTCTAATATTTAAAAAGTTATGAGGGAAATAGTACAGAATTTTGAAATTTGGGTCACAAGTTTTTTAATAAATTGTATAGGTTAAATAAGGGGCCAAAAAAATTGACAAAAAAATTCATAACTCCACTTCTATAAAAGATAGAAAGACAAAACAAGTGTTTTTGAAAAGGTCTTAGCAAGCCCTTTAAAATGATATATTATTTAAGCCTATTGGTCTACATTTAAATTTTCTGTCAAAGTACCTAATTTTAGGGTTTGGGTTAGTTATAGCTTTAGAATTTTTGGAAAATTCACGGGGCTCGCACTACTTTTCCGGGCCGGTCACGTGCCAAAGCAACAAGATGGCCGCCGGTAATGGCGGTGCGGTCGGAGTACTAGACGTTTACCAAATTCTAAAACTAAACCTAAATATCAAAAGAAGAGAATGCAGAATTAATTGCTATTTAAACTATTTACTATTTAAGCCTTTGGGGAACAACAGTCTGATTTAGCTGCAGATTTTAGTGGATTATGTAGGCTCCAAATGAGTCTCCCATTACCCCCAAGAGTTCCCTTTTTACTCCTAATTACTAATACTAATACTGATGGGGAAATTTCCCCTGTTCGCAGACCCCTGCCCTAGGCCCTAGACCTTAGGCTATATGGGCCATCTTCACCTCAAAAACTTTTGCAGAAATTAAAGTCCTTATCTTTCATTATTAAGTCTTGTCAAGCTTTATCAATCGTTTGATATTTGATATGTGTGCCGATTTTCAATGAGCTAGGCAGCTAAGACGTGAAGAACATTTTAAAAATGATTTTCCCAAGCACTGAACATTCATGATTATGAAGTGACATGCCCCCCTTTTAATGGCAGAAGTCTCTGATGCTTAAAAAATATTCAATTATTTTGACTTTTAACATTAAAATATTTGATAATTGCATTTTAAAGATGATCTTAAATGGAATAGGTTCAGTAATATACTCAATTTAGATGGCTAAACCCTGCAGAGTTGATATGAAATTTCATAATCTACCTTGTGCAGACAATTTGTCCTTGGCAACCATTACTATTCACTGAACCTCATTTTCACTCCTGACTCCTACTACCACAATACAATGTCTTTACTAGTTTCATTCATAAGTTGTGGCCATGGGCTAAAATCTTTAAACTATTGGTCTATTGAAATTAATTAGTCATGAGCCAAATTTGAAGGTTCAAAAAGAGTTTGTAATATTATTTGCACATTTTTATAGAGGCAATAGAGGACAGTTCATTTTGTTATATGTTGGTCATGATAGTTGGGTGAACTGGAACTTGTAAACACAACAGAAACTTTGTTAAACGTTTAAAGCCCCATAAGGTTTTTGTTTAACTCATTCCTGTAAGGATTTCCAGCATTGCAATCCCCTGGTTATAAAATTTAAAAAATTGCGTAAAATTTATTTATATTTTTATTGTCATAGTGTCTTCATCTTTTAGGATAAGAATGGTTATTTTACATATCTAAATGACCGTCTTGAGTGTAATACTAATTTGACCTAGAATTTAGTAGTTTTGTGCTTTTATTTTTATAATAAAGTATAGCGCAATCACATCTTAAAATAAAACATTAAAAACTACCAAAAAATTTGCAAATCGAGCGATAACACTAGCAAGTGAAACGGTCGACATTGTCAGAAGTCAAAAACAACTTTTTCAACCACTGAAGAGTTTTTATTTTCTGTAATTTCGTTTCTTAAGAGAGTTCTATTAAGTTCATCTTAGTCTTTGAACTTATAGGTCAAACAAAATGAATCAAGTTATAGTTGTATAAGTATTGTCTAAGTATCAAATTAATTATTCAGTAATATGAAAATACAATACAAGGTGACAAATTTTCAGTGATATGACTCAATGTTTTGACTTAAATATTAAGTAGACTGGGCTTTATTAAATATTTAAAATGGAACTGGGAAATAAGAATAGCTATAGAAAATTGAAGCTTTTCATATTTTTTTTTACATTGGTGATTTCTATAAGTTTCAGTATGTGTCCAATTTCCGGGCCAATAGATGGAGGGGTGCAGTGAAGGTTTCGCTTGTCTATCACATCTAATTTCCTGACTGTTTAATATACTTTTCTGTCAGTGGCTAAGGCTTACAACAAGAGGCCGGGCTTTGCAGAGTTTTTGTTACACTTTATTTTATATATTTCATATTAACAATGTAAGATTAATTTATAATTGCAATTATTCTTTAATTAGCAACCTCTTAAATGCTATCAACATTTTTTAACAAATAAGACTTATATTATTTCAGAATAGTGCAGATCTGTCTCATCCTAACTGCAGTCTGTTGTTGCATTTTGTAAGTTTTAAATAGTCTAAGTGCATCAATTATTTTTTATTTTGGAGCTTTTCTGTTATTTAACTAATTTTATTTCTATGAATGCCATAAAATAAATTATGGGCTTAAAAAAACATTTTACTTAGGGAAATACTATAGTAGTCTTTTAATTAAATATCTGCAGTTTGTTAAGGATATTAAATGTGCTAAATATAAAAGTAAGTTATATTTATTAAAAAAAAAGTGATTTCCTAATCTGCATTTAAACAACTATTAAAATTGCATAAACCTCAATTCTATACCTTTACAATCACTTTTATGGAGAAAAAAAAATAGTGACCAATGTCTCTCACAACCTTGGTATTCCCAAGGTATTCTCCTGTAAATACTTCATAAAATTACCTGAAAATTTTAATTAATTTGTGTAAAATTGAATATTTTTTAGCTGGATAGTGACTTTCATTGCACAACTAAATCCACTGATTGGTCCACAACTTCACACTGGTCTTATACGCATGATTCTAATGGAATGGTATGATGGTAAGTTCAGAGACTGATAATATATATTTATGGGACACTGGTATATAATTTGTTTTAAAAATATGAATTTTAGTTGAGAGCTTTGAGATTCAGATGAGGAAATAAATTTGCCCTCTCATAGGTTAATTCCCTTTATGGGCTTGATCTACTAGCTTTGCAGCTAGGCTTTGTAGAATTTTTTCCCTGTGGTGGTTATTGCTAACATGGCAGGAGAGTGTCGTTTAGAAAATGTTATGTGGCCCTTCTGAACAAGATGCCAAGGTACAATCTGGGGCTCTAAGTGTGAAAATTCAAGCACAAATTATGTTAGTTGAATTTTGTTCTCTTCTGCATTCTCAAAATCTTTTTGAAGGAGGATTTTGACCTCAAGCCCTATATCTGTGGTGAACTGCGCTTTGGGTGTCAATTGGTTCAGTCCACGATACAGTTTATTGTGGAGGGTAGCTTCCTGGGGACAAAAGGTTGCTCAGTATGGTGGTACAGAGGGCAGTTTTGAAGCACATGTTCCGCGTTCTCTGCAACTGTTCCGCAGGGGCACATTTCGGTTTCCCCAATTCGAAGTTTGTGGAACATGTGCTGCCTATGGCAGTTGCTTTTTCTAGGTGTTCTCTATTAGGCACTTCTATAAGGATGCCGGCTCCTCCATTTTTTGTGATTTTTATGGAAGAGTCATCAGTGTAGACTATTACCCATGAGTTTTCAGGATATAGATCTCTGATTTTGTTTTTTACTGTTTCTTTCAGTATGTTATTTGCATAGTCAGAATTTATTCCTATGTTGCTTAAATTTTATCTGATCTTTAAAGGTGGACTTGGGTCCCAGGGTGGGAAGTGGCTGTGAGGTTCAGTCACTTCAATCATGATGTCATCAATTGTATGTTTACTTTTAAGAAGTTTGGCTTTTTGTATAAAATTTGATATAAGGAGTCTCTTAGTAAAGTGGGATTTTTCCATCTTGGGTTTTAGAGGGTGATATCCTGATGCTTCTAATTTGGTGAATGGTGTTGAGGTTTTGGTTTCTCGTCTAACTTCCATAGGGCTTAGCGTACCTAAGTCTCCATGGCTCTGATTGGGGAAGTTTTCATTGCTCCTGTTATTTATTATTCGTAGCCCTAGGCTTTGAACTTTGTATATTTTTTAGAGGTTGGATTTAGCTGCTGTGCCCCACACTGAAGCTCCATATTCTAGGGTAGGTCTTACATAGCTGGCGTGTTTTCTTCAGGATGGAGCCAGCTAGTATTTTCATTAGTGCAAGTCTTTGGATTCCCTTTTTTTGTGCATTTTCTATTTGGTTTCTCTAGGTTAACGTTGGGTCAAACGTAAGTCCTAGATATGTTGGATTGTCATTTTTTTCCAAGATTGTTTTGTTGAGGGTTAGGTTGACACTATGTTGTGTGGTTGAAAGGGAGAAGATTGAGTAGGTAGTCTTTTTGGAATTTATGGACATACCCCATTTCTTAGACCATGGGTTGAGTTTGTTCAGTGCTTTTTTTAGCCTAAATTTTGAAGTGCCTGTGTATTCCTCTGTGCTAAGTAGAGTCAGATCATCAGCGAACATGCTGCCTTTTGCTTTTCTAGGGATAATTTGTAGTAAGTCATTTATGAAACTTAGAAACAGTGTGGGTGACAGAAGGGAGGTGTTCTGTCACCCACACTGTTTCTAATAAAAGAAAAAAGATTGAAAAAGAAAGAAAGAAAAAAAAAGTTGAATTTTGTTGATTTTTAACAATTTTTTTTCCAACCTTATTTCAGAAGAACCATGGCCGAAACATCATTGAAAAGTTATAATCAAGATGGATTTACTTTTCCCTTATAGCTTAAATGTGTAGTTCAGTTGTTAATATTGAATAATAATGGATCAGTAATATGTACTTTTGTGGAGTTTAATCACATTGTTTAGACTTTATTTTAATCTCAATTTAATTTTTTTACATTTTTAAAAGAAATGCAAATCAGTCTAAGTGCACAGAATACTTTTAAGGTTAAAAAGGGTTAGCTAGCCATAATAGATGCTACTTTATTTTGAAGGTTTTGAATGTATCTGCAAGGATTCCATGACTAAATTTCTCCTTTTACTGATTAATTTGAACTGGACTTGACTGTTAAGATTTTAGGCTCCTGGGTCCTCACATATTCTTTCCCCCCTCCCCCCAATCTGTTACCAGCTTTTATATTATTTTAAATTTATTTTTGACTCCTATACATTTGACATTCCAATCTCATTAGTTTTTGAGTCTAACTAGTAACTAATGGTTTGTATTAATTTAGATTAAATGAATGTCTTTTAAACCATTTTAGGCCTCAGATTAATATATTAGTTTTAGATATGGAAGTCTTGTTATGTCAGGGTATAACTGTGTTTTTGTTGCCATTTTGGGGTGGTTAAGAATTTAAGTTTTTATCTATTTGTATCAATTATTTTTTGTTTTATAGTTAGATGTAACCCAATACTTGGAGATATATTTTTGTGTTTTTATTTGGTTTGTGAAAGAGGTTACTGATTGAGTGGAAAGTTTGCATGATCTTATCCATATCCATAAACGGAATTATTGTAAATTCATTGTGTAAATATTTTCATTTAATGTATAATATGCCCTTAAGTTGGGTTCTCATTTGTGATAATAAACAAGAGGTAACTTAACTGTGTTTTGTAGTTATCTGTAAAATCTTTATATAGCTCAATTATTTTTCAACTTAAGTGATAATGAGGGGCCAAATTTGTTTAGTTTCTGTTGTATAAAATGAGATCAAACTGCTCTTAACTTGAGAATCAAATCTTAATTCGCAAATTACATTTTCATTGAAACTCCAATTACTGTCTTATAATCAGTGTAGATTTTTACAATAGGAATAGAGTTTAAGTTGGTGAATAACAGTATATATATAAAGTATATTAAATTCAGTTAGCGTCTTAGTTGGTGAGGCTTAAATTCTTTTTTGTGTGATTTAAAGAGGAGGTATGAATAATTGTCAGTTAGGATTTTCAGGTAAAATTACAACAGCACATTGACATTGCTTCCATTTTGAATATAAATACAATGAAATCCTGCCATAGATATTAAATTTAAAAAACACTATTGAAATAGAGTAAACTTTAATATCTGAAATATGTGTAATATTTACATTTATAAATAGCTACATGTAGACTAACTTACTTCATTAATTCATAACTTTTACCATTACACTATGACAATGGACTAGCTATCATTAAATAGCTTTTAATTTTATACTTCTACTTACAATGTGTAGTCATATTACTTTGTAATTATAAAATAAAAGGTTATAAATACCTTAAAATACACCACAAAAAAAAACCACACAATGGCAAATGTTAAATATTGCATAAAACTTGTGGTCTGAATTCGCAAACCTTTATAAATTGTTTTTACAAAATCAAAGGCGTAACATTTAAAAATAAACACATCCTTGTAATCTGCAGTTTATTTTCTTAGGATATAATTATAATTGCTGTGTCATGAAAAGTAAAGAACATCATGCTTAGTATACTTTATCATCAGGAACCATTTCAAACCTTGGATTACGGTTTGCTGAAAATTATGCAAAACTTAATACAAATGCTTGTACATTTGAATAGATAATAATAACCCCCTTTCAGACCATGATGGCCTATGGGGCAAGCAAAGTAGGGTTTACAAGTTTCATTGAGCCACCACTAGCGAACAAGGGATTGTATGGCTAGCACAATGCCCCGGGGGCTTTCTAGAACCCAAGACTCTTTTTGCCTTGGTTCAACAGTCCAGCACGCTACCGCTAGACCACTGCGCCTCCACATTTGAATAAATGCCAGAAGATAAATGCACATTACAGAATGCTTAAAAAATAAAAGAACAAAATATAACTTATTAAAATTGATATTACTCACACTTTCTTCACTCAAAAAAAAACAAGATTTAAAAATGCACAAAGTACATTGGCAAAGAATGCTACATTCTTGCAAGTTGTCTCATTTAAGTATTTACGTTCTTGCCAAAATCAACTTCTGAAAAAAGCCTGTGTTCAAACATTAAAAATATATGGAACATATGAATGTAAAAATAAAACAGATTTAAATGTGTTTCTGGCAAAAAAGAATGAAAACCGTATTTACAATTTAATATCTGAGGGAAAAAGTCATCGAGCCAACATCTATCGGGATTATAAAAATATTTTGTAAGTACCATACAGTTAATACAAGAAATAAGAAGATGAAATTATTAGACAATAGTGATAAATATTTAGGTAGAGATAATATTCTTTACCTATAAATATAATTACATTTCAATACCTTAGGGAATAAATCATTGCAGCTGCATCTAGAAAAAAACATCAATTTTAAAGTGTCTTTCTTTGTAATAGTCTATAGTTACAATACAGTTTACACAAGAATGAAAATTAAGTAATTATAAAAGAATGGTGATGTAAATTTAGGTAAAGAATTTTAGTGTATTACTCAGATTATCATTGAAAATTTACCCAACAGCATTTGTTCTTGGGAAACTAATGCATTTCCTATGGGAAATTCCTTGCTAATTTCGTTGCATTATTTCCCTATTGCAATTTGTTTGTAATCCCATTTTCATCTTCCAAGAAAGTCCACACTCGCTTTAACAAGTTTTCCTGTGGCAACATCAATAGCAACAACACTAATTTCAGTGTCTCCAAATGACATCCGTGTCTGAATCTCTCTGGGCCCTGTTGTTGCATCTGTTGCATTATCCTCAAGAGTGGCTAGACTTAGACACAGGGTACCACACTGAGTGACCCCAGCATCTGTGATAAATCTGACATTGGGGTTTAGGCTGCTGTAAATGTTCAATATTATGCTGAGTTGACCTGAAACATAATATTTTGGTAATGTAGTTATTGTAATTATGAAACTGACAATCTACATGCAATTAATTATTTTAGAAACTACTGCAATATTTCAATTATTTCTTTGGTAATATTCACTCTGAATGCTATTCATAATATAATTCTCTCACAAATCTTTATGATTCCATATTAAAAGTGGCTTTAATATAAGTTATCAGATTGTCAATTTTAGTTAATACAGTATTACCTTTTAATAACCTTTATCGAAAATCAAAATGTTCTTTTCAAATTGAAGAATTATTTGCAGTCTAATTTAAATTCATTTCCGGTATTAACTTATTGAAATGGTTAGAGATGCCATATTTTAAGTAATCTATTGAATTATTTTTAAATTAAACTATAGAGTAAAAAGAGTTGGCATTTTTAGTAATGCATTTCTTTGAAATTAATTTATAACTCTTCAGAGATGAATTTTAATTTGCAGCTCCTACCTTTTTTAGCTGGTGTATAACTTCTCACCACAGAAGTACCTAGCATGACAGGTTGGTCAGTCTCCACATATTTATCAAAAACATCTATACACCAGTCAACACCATCTTTTGTTACTCGTTTGGACTCAGGGTGAATATTTGAGTCAAACCGGTTGAGTATACCAACCCCATAAGTAAGTCTTGATCTTCTAACATTCACTATAGATGGATCTATTCCAAACAGTACAGCACCTGATTGAAAAATGTGTAGGACATAATATTAAAATCAGACATATGTTTTAAATAGTTACATGATTTTTTTTTTTGGTTGGGGGAAAAAAACTGACATTGAAAACATTGATTTTAAATGTAATTCTGGTAAATAATTTAAAGCATATTGCGTTTGAAAAATATGTTAAGGGAAAGCTCATTTGTGAAATTATCATCAGTAGTGTCCAATTTCTAGAGTACATTGGCCATTAAAAATTTTGTTATTGACATTTTAAATTTCGTGTTTATTTTAAAATATAAATTATTATAAAGGATTGGGACCTAGCTATAAATATCTAGATAAAATGTGTTCCTTTTTTAAAAAAACCTTTGAACATCTATTTTATTTTATTTAAATTTGAATCCATAAAAATATTCTCATTATAACGAAATTATATAAATTATTTATTCTACACTAAAATGGATTTTTCTTACTAGGTCTAATACATTTTTAAATAAAAAATTCAATGAATCATTCTTAGTACATCATAAAATTTAAATTGTCCTTTTGTTAAGTATTATAGTCTTCATCCTGTTTGACTGGTACTTCAAATTGGGGTCATAACAGCAAATTTACCTTTGAGAATAGCCAAACTAACTTCTTGTGGAATGAGTATCTTCATAATACTACCAAACTCTTGCCTCATCTCATGTTGCAGAAGGGGAGACTCTGCAAAGCCTCCTACTAGGAACATGTACTTGAGTTCTGGGGAGAATGCCATTCAGTGTTATTTCTGTCAACAGGGGAAGTGCTATTTATGTTCATTAGGGAATTCTATTCATAGAAACATGATATAGTTAGGACAAAGAAATTTCATTTATTGTGTATTTGGGCAAATAAGCCACCTCCAATTATAAGAAACATTCATATATGACATGGATTTTGATGATTTATAAGAAAGTTTTTTACACAAGACCTCACACAGTTCTGCAGCACTGAATAATTTAAATAAAGTTGTTTCCTTGTTTAGGATAAATGAAATTTGTCCAATTCTTACCACAATTTTATTAACTTGCTTTCATTTCTTTTTGCCTGTCGCAAAATTTCAGATTTTCCAACGTAAAATTAAACCGCTTCTAATGGTCCTATAGATCTCAAAATTTTACCACAGATAGATCTTGGATGATGGTGCATTATATCAATGTTTCAGATATCTCAAATGTATCTTATAAAAATAAATGCATTTTGTCGTTTTTCTTAAAATATCATATGTATCCGTTTGCTATTGACATTCACGTGCTGAGTGCACATCGTGACCACATCCCCGTTGTATTAAAAGCTTTTTTTACATTTATTTATTCATCACTGTGTAAACAGGGCTTCATTAACATTTTTCGAGGAAATGCAAGAATTACCTAAGAAAGGGTTTAATGATTATTATGTATTTTTATTTAC
>MUZC01000998.1:444582-483016 GCA_002072015.1 Radix auricularia | reverse complement strand
TCCCCCCCCCCCCCCCGCAAATAATGGCTGGATTAATTACCTGATGGCAGATGCACAGGTAGTTTTATCAATTTGCTAGCGACAGTGCTAAGTGCCATTAAAAGACCAAGAAATGGATGATTTATCTGATCTATGCGGTAAGCGTGTCTTGGTGTATTTTATATGCACCTATTTGTCATAAGATGGACCCTGGAAGCGGGGTGATTATAAATTTGTATAAAATGTAGCTCATATTACCAAAACTATGGACTTTTATAAAGCTATAAGGTGTGTTGAAAAACAATTTCATTATTTATTAGTTCAATCTTTTTGCTTTGATTTTTCTTATGCTTTTCTCTGTGGACCAAAACTTTACTAACAGATGGTTTTGAGTAAGAAATAACTCATGTGACGGATGCTATTAACATTGCTTCCAAAGATCTTTAGAGGAGAATATTATTAATTATTATCAACTCAACCATATGACATATGTTATATTTTTCAGCATACAATACAAAAAAGATTCCAAGGTATAAAAATTTTTTTTTTGACATTAAATCTCTATAAAAGGACTATCATCTTGTTCTTACCTCTAGCGTTAGGATGGTTTAAAACATCTCCAACAGCCTGCTTGATGTGTGTCAAAGTAGGCAAGAAGAGGCGCCGCATGGCTATGGGTGTTAGTCTCAGCATGCCTTGTGGGGACCACTCAACCTCAGAGTCTCCATAACGTTTTACGGCAGTCTCAGGATCACTCTTTAACAATGATATGTGGATATAGAGAAATGAAATAAAATAATCTTACATAAATGCTGTTGCATATGCTTATACCTACCTAAACACATTAGTTATTTTTCAATTTGAAAACATAGTTGTTTTTTTTTCTTTCTTCATAGTCAAAGCCTCTGAACATTTTGTTCCACTATTTGTTTTTTGTTCTTTAAATAACTGTTTGCAGACCCTTGATGACTACCCATCAATCAACAAACTGGTCTGTAATTGGATTTCTAAATTTCTGAAGCTAATTCACTGATTAAAGTTATTTGTCCTAATACATTCAAATCCAAGATGTTGGGTTTGAGTCTGAGCTTGTACTATTTTGTTGTTGTTGTTGTTTCTTGAAATTAAAGACAACATGTTAAACACCATTGCTGAGAAACAAAGGAGATTTACTTATATCATTAACTTTTACACCAATCTATTTATTCCAAAGTCATTAATGGCGTTTGTGAATATATTAAATTTTAGTCAACCAACCTTGTGCTTCTTGTAATCGTTTATAAAAGTAAATGGAGGCGAAACGTTCAGTGATGTACTTTTAAATGGTGAAGCTGATCTTTTCCTCGACTCAAAGTCCGTCATGAGATGTACCCATCCCATCGGGTATTTCCGTTTGTAGTGCTCAATAAACTCAATCCCAAAGATGCCACACAAAAGTTTCTCAAACTCAGCATCCACTCCTGTGAGACAGATGTTAAAAAGAATTTGTTTAAAAATGTTCAGTAATATCACACAACACCCATCTTTAAAAGGAAATGAGCTTTTATGTCAACTATTATCAAAGTCAAACTGAATCATGGTAACATTTATAAAACATAGCCCAGAAACATGCAACAAGTAAAAGATACAAACAAAAACAATTTGCATAACATATTAGGGTACAATAATTCAATAAAAATGTTCATGTTCTTTTAAACTAAATAACTAAAATAGTTGACTTTCATAATGGAATGTAATTCTGAAAAGGTATAACATTACACTGTATCTTCACTGAAGATCACGTGATGTCATTTCCTTACCTATAGATCCATGTGGACCACCCGTTGCTCTGTGAAGTTCTACAATGTGTCCTAGTGGGTCAAGTTCATGGACAGTGATGTCAACAGTGCCACCACCACAGTCAACAATAAGATACCTGGCGCCTTTGAAAATTATAAATTGTCGGTGAATTGTCAACGGCATAAGGCTTGGAATGCATGTCTTTGGGTCTGTTTGTGAATTTCACATTTCTATAAATAATATATTTATTTAAATGCCGTAGTATTAATATAAAAAATAATTGCTGTTATTTATCAAACGAAAACCCAATTTTAAAACAAAGGCTATTATAATTAAAATGTTTTATATTAAGAGTTTATTTTTAAACATTTTACAAAATAACACGTGCAACACTGTGAAGATTATAATTTATAAGTTTGTAAACAATGTGCTTAAAGAATGATATATCTAATTTGTGATAACTAGACTTTAGTCAATAGACAATAGATCTTGAAGTTCCTTAAAAGCTTAATATCTTAGTATTCTTAGAGTGCAAATGTTGAAGGCTAAAACATGCTTACAATTTCAAATTGTTGAAGAGAGAAGTTCCCAATATCGGATATAATAATTTAAGAAAGAACATATGTTCAATATGTTTTATTGAAAACTAATACATTTCCACATAAATAGGAAAATGTACTTAATAATTCATTAAAAAAATATTTATGGCATAAAAATTATGAGCTAAAATGAAATCTTCAACTTTACATAAACAATAATGTTACTAGCTTGTCAAATTGTTTGACTCTTACGAGATAAGAGTCTTACTATTGTTGGTTTCATGAATAAATTCTTGTATGATCTGTGACTATAAAGTTTCTGGTAAAACCAAAACCGATATTAAGATGCTGAAATGAAATTTGACGCCGGAGGAGAGGCTTCATGCTAAGTAATTCAGAGTACTGAACGAAACTGTGTCATCGTGGGAGTCGGACTCCTACCGACGAAGATGAGGTTACTTTGTTTTCACTCTGTTCAATGAGTTCAGTGATTCCTCCTAATTGCTACCAGAAGTCACGATCTCAAATATTTTGTTGATAGCATGCAAACTGTGAAGTTTGAGAGAGAATTAGGTGCTGGCCTGGAGAGGAAGGCGTTGGGTCAAGACAAACAAACCGCATGCTGGAGTTTTAACATGTGTCCAAGTAGTGTCAGGCGTGTCCGTGGTTGTAATATGTGTGGCCCGTTGGGGAGTGGGTGGGTGGTAAGGCTATGAGGCAGTGCTTAAATAACTAGGCAAGCTGAAGAATGTTAGTTAAATAAAACCTTGGATTTGTGAGTCAACAATTTCATCAGGTAAACTATCTAATGTCGCTCGGGAAGACGAAGTAGATTTGTTCAGATCTGAAATCATTCAAAAAGTGCTCTAAACTGTAAACGTAATGCCTTATAGCTGTTTACGTTTTCATGTAACATTTACTAACAGAAAATCTTTAATCTATTGAGGACGCGTCTTATTTTGCACATTTGACAGATATAAAATGGAGTGTAATAAAAAGAAATGAATGTAGAAAAAAAAATGCAGGATGTTATTTTACCCTCATAACTTATAGTGTGTCACTCATTTGTCTAGTGACAGTTCATTGATTTGTATCTCCTTTGACCTGATCCGTCACCTCCCCACAAAAAGGTATTTAAATAAGGCTGACTTAAGTCGACTTATAGTTTTAACTGAAAGATTTATTGACATTTTGCTTTTTTAAAAATATCTAAATATATAATTACAATGGTATTAATCTAATGAGCGGTTCTACATTAATGACGTTGTAAATGATGAGATACGACGAATGAAGATAAGAAAGGGGAAAAACAATATTAAAACATTCGCAAACTAGCAGATGGTTCATTCAAGCGTAACTGAAATATTATTTGCGATATTCAAATTTGTTCTTTGAAGTCACAGTTTGGATGATATAACCATGAACTGAGAAGGAATATATTTTAAAATATCATCATTAGGGGCGCTACAGCCCATGTAGGACCCTGGCTTGCTTCACTACTTCCTTCCATTCGGGCCGATCGATGGCTTTCCTTTTCCATGCTCGAACCCCCAGCTGGTGTAGGTCCATTTCCATATCACAGATCCACCTTAGTCTTGAGCGACCAGTGAGGCGTCTGCCCCCTTGTTTCTGTCTGTAACTGATTTTTGGTGCTCTACATTCTGGCATCCTTTCAACATGTCCTACCCAGTGTAGTTTTCCTTTTTTTAAAAATACTTGTGACTATAGGTGGGTCTTTGTACAGATGGTATAATTCTTGGTTTGTACGAATTTTCCAGATATCATTTTCTATCATAGGGCCATATATTTTCCGGAGTATTTTCATCTCCAAGAGTTGAGCAGATTCTCTTCCTTTCTGGTCTGTGTCCAAGTCTCACTAGCGTACGTAACGACCTTATAATAGTGGTGCATATTATTTTCTTTGTTCCCTTTGAGAGGTTTTAGCTTCTAAGAAGTTTTTGTAAACTGAAGTAGGAGCAGTGATCTGCTGTTAACCTTTCTTTCACCTCCGAAATTATCTCATTGTGTTCGTTTATAGTTGCCCCTAGATATTTGAAAGTAGCAAATCTCTCAAATTTGTGTTTGTTTATAATGATTTTATCATCAGTATTAGTGTTTCATGGCATAATCATGTATTTCGTCTTTGGTTCGTTTATAATGAGGCCAGCCTTGGCAGAGGCATTTTCAAGTTCCTTGAAAGCTCTATATGTCATTACGGCTTCTACACAGTAGCGCTATATCGTCTGCGTTTGCCAGGTACTGTAGTGGTTGGCTATACAAGGTTCCTGATGGTCTTTGTTCTGTTATGCCTCTCTGGAATTAGTTAGTTTTGGTTCCGCTGGAACTGATATGTATATTTCTAATGATTTTCTCTAGTATGATGTTGAATAGCATACATGATAGTGAATCTACTTGTCTGGGACAGCGGTCAACTGTGAACTCCCTTGAGTAATCTCCCTGTACCTT
This sequence comes from Radix auricularia, assembly GCA_002072015.1. Lineage (NCBI taxonomy): Eukaryota > Metazoa > Mollusca > Gastropoda > Lymnaeidae > Radix > Radix auricularia. Next base: position 478,253 of record MUZC01000998.1, on the reverse strand, counting down.
GACTCAACTTTTGAAGTTGGCCTTAGTCATATATATGAACCGAGTTAGTTTGTGTGGGACTCCAGGTTCCTGTAATGCGTTGTATAGGTAATTCCTATTTACGCTATCATATGCAGTTTTGTAGTCGACATATAATTGATGTATGTCGATGTTATATTCATAGAATTTCTCCGGGAGACATCTTATCGTTAAAATATGATCTGTAGTTGATCTATTCTGTCGGAATCCACATTGATAATTCGCTAGTATCAATGCACTATACTTTTCAAGTTTTCTTGCTTTGAGTTTTGTGAGGATCTTATTTATTATATTAAGGAGCGATATTCCTCTATAGTTTGAGCAGGTTAACTTAGATCCCTTTTTTATGAATGGGCATTATGAGCGCTGTGTACAGTTCGGTTGTCATTTCTTCCTCCTGCCAGATCCTTGATATTAGTTCGTGTATTTGATTATGTAGTTCAATATTTCCTAATTTTATCAATTCCGCAGAGTTGATGTCTATTCCTGGGGCTTTGTTATTTTTCATGGTGGATATTACTTCTTTCATTTCATTTAGTGTTGGTCGGTTTACCAGAGGGTCCGGTCCTCCTTGTGGTGGGCTGTAATCCTCATTGGTAATTCCTTCTTGCCCATTTACTAATAATTTAAAGTGCTGTGCTCATGTATATAATATTCTACTGCTCTCTGTGATCACACATAGTATTTTCACACATAGTTTTAAATGGTAATAATATAATTGTTTATATTTTTTAAAATAAGTCTAACTCAACTTATTGGAGTGGAGTTCAGAAACAAAAACATGATAGAGGGCTGTCAAGGCTGGGAAGGTTCTCTGTTAACAAATTATAAGACCTTACTTAATTTTAACTTTTTTTTCGTCGAACCTTCCTATTTTGCTATAAATAAGGTTCACAGAAGACAAAGAGATCCTTAGACTATAATATTAAAACCTAACAAATGTCTTTGGCGCCTTTTATCCATCTGAGAAGAACAAGAGGACAAGACTAGAAAGAAAGGAGAAAAAAACAACAACATGAAATGTACAAATAACTTGATCAATGACTCACCGACTGTCAATTCGGTCACAGCAAGTTCACCACTGACCTCCACAGATGACCGTGATGGTGACTGAAGTGGCCTTTTTAATGGTTGATCGGGGATGAGTTGATGCATTCGTAACCGACGGCAGTAGATTGATGCAGCCTCCGGCTCTAGAGCTATCAGCAGCTGCTCTGGGAAGCTTGGACTTGCCAGCCCCGCCTGAATACATCCGGTATTTAAAAGTAGCGTTTTATTTATATGGCATTTCTATGGCTAAGACTTACAATAGCATTAAAGTTAAAATTTCCGTAAGTATTTTAAAATATATAAACAACTATTGTCAACTAAGGTTATTTAGAGTGACTTACATGATCAGCTTAAAATTCAAAATCAAATTTCTAATCAAGCTATACCAAACAATGGTAAGATATAAAACTTTTAGTGACGTCAGAGGGACCGTCCATAATGACGTCACGCGCCTGGGAGAGGAGGGGTGTTTTTAAAATGTGACGCCACATTTAAAATGCGCAACTTTAAATGAAAGTTCCACTTCAATATTTGTTTGCTTTCAATTTATTTATTGATGTTTTCGATGGAATCACACGTCTTAGTTATGTTACGATGATATAGTGCCGCTTACACTAAATACATATAAAAAAGTGACTTGCAACCTGCTAATTTTCAATTAGAAAATACGTCTTTTATGGGAGTGGGGTCAACGTTTTGTGATGTAATATTTTTTTTAAAGTCTGTGTGTGTGTGGGGGGGGGGGTCTAAGTTTTTGTGACGAAGTGTTACGAGAGGGGAGGGGGTAAAATAGTTAATAGTGACGTCATTAATGGACGACCACATACCTCGTAGGCAGCCTGACGCATGAACTGTTTGGCCGGCGCCTTCCATATCGCAGGTACTGTTATGACCCATCTGATGTCATCATTCAACAACTCTGTTCCGGACTGGTCACTCAGCTGTTGCAGGGCGTGGCTCTTGAAAAAGTCAAGGGCGTATGCGAATACTTTGAGGGCCGAGAACTTTGCTCCGTTCAAGGCCACCAACATCGTGTCTCTGTTCAAATCCTGGGAGAAATAAATAAAGATCCGTATGGTTTTCAATACGTTTTTTATTATACTGTCATCAGATATATCATCGTGCGCACATATGTGCTTTTGAGCTTTTGATTTTTTAAATACGATTTTTCATTTGTCGAATATCCTTCTTCAGTTAAAATGAAAGACAATTTTGAAACTTATAAAATACGAGCAACAAGGCTGCCCATGGACGTTCCGCGGTCGTTTAGAGTGGTATGTTGTATCTCACCTCTAACAGCCGTCTCAGACCGGCCATACATTTTCATCACGTCAAAAATACTATTCATTATAGTTATAAAAAATAACCCGTAAAAACAAGGTAAATGAGATTTAATTTTTCTGATTGGCTGTGGGAGTCTGTAGGAGTTTGAGAGATCAGTCACTATCGATGACCGGAGAGAAAATTGCCTTTTATAATATAGGATTCTTTTTGCAGCCAAAAACTCGTTTATTTAAACAACAACTATATACTTCACGTTTTACAGAAGTTATTAAATATATGGATGGATCTAGAATTTTGACTAAAGCTAGCACACATATTATTATACAAAACGATATCTTATCTGATCTTGTCTTTTACAGACGCTTTTTCTATAAAGAAGATTATTGCATCCTACGCTTATCTATGGTTTGTGCATTCTTATTAGAGTTTTTAATGTTGATAAAGTGTTGGCTTTCCTGGTTTCTTCCAGCAACCCATTCCACGCCCATTTCAGGACGGGAAGAAAGAAAATTTTTATGTTTTTGTTCTTACATATGGAATTAGAAATGTAGATAAAAATTTCTGAATCCATTAACCCTGTACAATGGTGGAAATTTAATGAACACCGATATCCGATAAGGTCATTCCTTGCCAAGACCGTTTTGTGCATACAAGTTTCCTCATTTCCATGTGAATGATTGTACAGCTCGGCGAGTTACATTGTCAGTTAGACCCGCTCATTACTTGAACTAAACAATGTCAACACACTTGTCTCTTTACGTAGTTCGTTAAAAGATGACATATAAAGGAAACATTCCAAGTGTTATTTAGATTTTCAACAAGAACGTCTAATAAGTTTTACTTATGACATGATAAATTTTAATTTTTTGCTATAATCAAAATTAACGATTAATTAATCGTTAATTTTTCAAAATTTAACGATTAATTTAACTTAATTTTAATCGATGAAAATTCAATTAAAATTTAGTAAACTATTTATATATATATATTTTCCATTTATTTAAAAAAAAAAATGAACAATGTAATAGCCCAGATCTGTATCGCTGAGGGACATAGTTCAACAGTTCATAGCAGTTAAAAAAAGTTCAATATATTTTCTGTCTGTGAGACAGGAAAAATTACTCCATAAAACAAAAGAAGTCAATTAACTGTTTTTGTTACATCCCTTGATATTTTTGGCTTCATTCGAAATTAACGATTAATTCATGAAATTAATCGATAATTTTTCAAAAGTACAGGATTAAATTTAAAATAATCGTTACCAGCCCTAAAATATATATGCATATATATCATTTTAAAAAAATTCACTTACTATGCCTGTCAGTTACTTTTAATTAAAGAGTTGGGCAGTGCTAAAATTACTATTATTAGTTACACCCCGTGTGTTTTGAATAAATTAAGTAGGTAAAATAATAAATTACATTTCAGCTATTTGGAGATTCTATTTCACTTAACGTAGTGGTATCTCATTAACGTTTTTGGCAAGTATTTCTGAACCTGCCTCTTTTCCCCCTCCCGTCTTTAACAAAACATTTTACCCCGAAAATGCAAAGAAAAAATCTTCAACAACATTAACCACCAGGCCTCTCCCTCCCATTAAGGATAGTGGATAGTAAGACTATCAGAGAAATGCTAAAGAACAGAAACAATGCAGCGCCACAATAAGGGAGATAATGTTCACTTCTTGTCATAAATTAACCCGAATTGTCGGTCCTGCGGTAAGATAAGGTCTGTTGCCTGGTCTACCTATATCCAAACCCACATTCCTTCAAGTGTTTTGTTTTGTCCCACAACAGTTGTGTTATTTGAGTCATGTATGGAATTCGGAGAAATAATCGTATTTTTATAAAGCTATTTGCGCCTAAAAAATAAAGAGGTAAAAAGTGTGAATAATTTTATCGATTGTAAAAAAAAATATTTAGGTTTTTTTTTAAATAAAAAAAAATTAATCCATCCTTCGTTGCTTTTGTCTTTGCGTTGAAATTCAATCTTTTTATACTCAACCATTTTAAGAGTAACTTAAATACCATGGGCACTATAGCCATACGAGTAAATAAGCAGCTTGTTTTAGAGAAAAAATAAGTGAGGTCTCAGCATTTAACAGTGGTTGGTGTGATGTTAGACATACATACAGACATAAATACGTACGCTAATAGTGTATCTATCAGTATGGGAGATTACTGTAACAGGATACATTTCCTATGGGCACATATTTTGTGTTTGCTTAAAATAAATTACGTTTGGCGAGAAAATGAAAGGTTAGACAACTTCTAGGAATTTTACTATGGTCCTCTTCATTGTATTTATGCAATAGGATGACTAGATTGTTAAGCTATGAAGGATTTTAAAAAAATAACCAGCAGGCTACAAAAATTCTTCCGCTCCTGTATAGCCCCACAATGTGATGTTAGTGCGTCGTACAACTATCCACAATCAGTAGGGGGCGGGAGGGGGCGCTATCTTTTATTGTTGTGTCCTGACATTCATAGATAAATTCGGTTTCGGTTCGTCTTTCAGTGCTGATAAGTCGCGTGTTAAACTCAGCTAGTGCCGACAAGATGGACTATGTTGGAGGACAAAAAGAGGCAGTGCTATAAAACACATCTGCATGTCGTAGCTTGGGCGTTTTCAGTGAAAATTCCATATGGAGGTTAAAGGAAGAAATTAACGCGTGCAATACAAGAGGTAGAATAATGCATGTATGTCTCACAAGTTTTATGAAGATTGCAACAACCAAAACACAAATCTCAGAGTGCAGTAAGTATTCCAGTTCCAAGCCATCTAATATAAATATACGCTTTGAACGCAGGCGGGACGAAACCAAAATGTAGCACTCTGGGAGTGGTGGGGTCAAAATGTCAAACGACGGCCCTGTTTCAGACTAGAAATAGTACGTACAATGTAAGGACGGAGTTGAGAAATTGCGACACTCCTCTGTAAAAAGAAACGTTAATCAAATGAACGCATTGATAGGATCTAAATTTATTTGAAGAAGAGACACGTTCTTATTTTGTTAACACATTTATGACATCATATTTTGTTTAAAAGGCAACTATAATTTGTTAGTTTAAAAAAATGTCGTTTAAATTTTAACACTTTTAACCTTAGCACACCAAGTTATCATAAATAATTCTATGACATTAATTATGTGGTCTATAATTCAACAAAGCCAATATAACTAAAATAAGGGGATAATAGTGTTTTTGGAGATGAAATTTCAAAGTTTGGCTGATCATTTGGGATATGAATTAGGAAGATCTACACAGTGCTAAAAACTTATGAATTTTAAAGCTCTTCGTTGCCTAGATCATGTTCTAGTTTGTTTGGGAGGAAGTTTAGGTCCTGTTCTAATTTGGTTATGTTTTAGTTTCGTTAAGTTATTTTCTTGTTTGGTTTAACCATTTCTTATTATATTAAAGCAACGTTCTTGTTTGGCTAGGTCATGTTTGGGTGGGTCATGTTTGGGTGGGTCATGTTTGGCTAGGTCATGTTTGGCTAGGTCATGTTTGGGTGGGTCATGTTTGGGTCGGTCAAGTGGCACTTGTGTCATGTAACGCCTCACTACTCACAGCGTTGTGGTGTAGCTCCATCTTAAAGGTGCTGAAGTACATCCAGTGTTTGGCTTCCACTGGGATCAAGTTGAGGTAACAACTCCGGGCGCTGTATCCGAAACTGTGGAACTCTCCTTCAGGGGTGAGGAGTAGAGATGTCAGTGTTTTCTGGTTGACCACCCCTGGCTCCTCACCGGCCCATCTTCTCATCATGTAAACGCTTGTTGGATCACGGACGAAACTGTTTAGGCACAAATGTAATAACAGTGTTATTTTTCCAAGTGAAACACTTCGTAATGAATGAAGTATTTCGTGTTGTTATAGTACCTTTCACCAACACAAAGACACACGCTTTATTCTTATCCCTTGCAAAAACTAAAATGCTTCATGCTAAATGCAAGTCTAAAAACTAAATTAAGAACACCCATCACCTATGCTATATTAAAGCAGAAGTATTTAAAGGGTGTGTCTTAGATGCTGGTTATTTAAATAGTATCGATGTATAAATTTGCAAGATGGAAATTTAGAAATGATAATAAAGCTGGATTTTAAATTTGGGCGAGAAACGTTAGCTGTAATAGGTCAAGTTACTCAGAATTGGAAAAGGAAAAAAAGTGAACTAGAGAAAATTATACATTACATGGGGAAACACATGACTGCTATTGATAATATGACATGACTTAGCTTGAAAACAACACTTTAAGCTAAAGCACATCGCAAACATAATTAAGTCTGAGTATATAAACATCTCTTGTATGGTTAAAAACATTAAGAGTCATGATTTTTTTTTTAAACCTAAGGACAAACTACACAAGTTTAGTTGAAAACAAAAAGAAACCAACCTGAAAGCGTAGCCACTGTGGGTCGTACCAAAATCTATCGCGACGACGACAAAGTGTTTTGGTTGTGAAACAGCTATAGGATCACCTTGGTTGTCACAATGTCCCTCTTCGTAGTGAATGTTTTCAGAAGCCGGTGTCGGTGGTGGCGTCTTCATCTCTTTACCAGTGACATCTTCAGCCACTCCCTGTGTGATGTCATCCTCACGATGAAACTGACCATCAAATCTCTGGTCAGCGTTCAATGAATCCTCAAGCCGAACATCCGGTTCTTTCTTCGTCGGCGACAAAAGCCCTGGTAAAAATTTGGAGATTTTCCCCGACTTGGATCTTGGTGTAGCCGGAGACTTCCCTGTGGTAGGTTCATCTTTTTTAGGGGGCGCAAGCTCTTCGGTTTGAGAATCCTGTTTGATTTGAAGATCAGGCACTTTTTTCCCAAATAGCTTGGATCTTTTTTTGTCAGGGGATCTTACAGCCGGGATCTCCTTAGTAATTTGCAGGGTCTTTTTGTCGTTATTGTTATGATTGTGTCCTTCGGTTGGTTCATGTTTAGTTGAACTCCTCTTGTCGTCACCTGATGATGATGATGAAGAAGAAGAAGTAACGTGGTTTTCATGGTCATCCCCCTTCTTTGCTGATTTTGATTTTTGTCGTGGTGGTTTTACTGTTTTAATTTTTTTAGTATCATCTGAACTGTCTTCCCCGGGAACGATTTCGCCATGATTCAGCTCGTTAGTTCTTTGTTTCGAGTGCTCTTGGAGTTTACCTTTGAGTTTTTGTTGATCTTTACGAAGTTTGGTGTCCTCATTGTTATGGTTTACGTCACCCTGGAGCTCAGCGTCTACAACGATCACTTTGTTTTGATCAATCGCTTCAGATGAAATAATTGACTTCGTAAGGGAAGGCTCCCCCTTTGTTAGCTTGGGCGTTTTCTCTTGGTTATTTTCCTTAGAACTTGAACTACTCTTAGATACTTCACTTCCTGATCTCTCTTTTGTTATTTCAGGGCAAAGCTCTGGTCTAGACGATAGCTTGGACTCCGAACTAACATTTATATCAACAGATTCCACCTGTGATATGAAAGACAGGCTGGGAATTCCACTGTCCGATGCATCTTTACCCGAGTCACGTATAGAATTCTCGGACGATGATGACGAACTTGACTTTGAGGAGGATCTTTTACTGGCACTTCTGGAGGACAGAGTCGTTTCCAGCAAACCGCTTTCAGTTTGGTCTGGCGAAGAAGGTGCAGCCACCCTAGACAGGACCCCAATGTCATGTGACATTTCATAGGTGTTCCTAATCTCTTTGTTTATTTGATCATCATGGCGCAATGGAGTTGATGTTCTCGGTGTCATTCTTTGAAAGTTTTCCGTAAGCTCTTCGCTGGTTGATTTCACTTCCTCCCCTTTAACCTGCTGTTGATTGCGCAAATCGTCTACTTGTTGTTTCGTCTCCTTTTCCGGTTCCTCCTTGCCCCGGATGTCTTCCTTGTGTTTAATGTCTTCTTGTTTCTTTTTATTTCGCTTGAAAGGCCAGCTAAATAACTTACTTTTTCTCTTTGGCTGCTCAGAATCATTTGCAGGAGAAACAGGCTTTGTGTTAGGGGCGTCCTCTTTCTCTGATCTCTTTTCTTTTTTCGTTTTCTCTTTAGTCGACTTCTTGTTTCCGTTTTTATCCGCGGTAAAAGATTCTTCAACAACAACAGAAGTTTCAGGTGAACTGATTGTTAAGACTTTGGATGGCAACTCCTCTAACAGAATATCGACAGGGCTTGAGCCATCGTTCTTCTCACCAACACAAGCAACAGTTTCCATTTTCTGAGTTATGCTTAGAGGTAAAGACGCGTCATGTTTCTGTTCTAAGCTCAAAACTTCTAACGGTTTAAAGCTGATTTGTGGGACAGCCGATGACGTAGTGCCCCTTTCTTTTTCTAACTCCTTGGTACGCTCTTCATTGGCGGTGCCATCTTCAACGCCTCTTGTCTTTACCTTGACGTCGTCGTCAGATGAGGAAAACGATGATGTGGACGAATATGTTTTATTGACTAATTGGTCCCACACAGGCTGGGGCATTGCAGTGAGGTCCGACTTATCTTCCACTACAGTTGTGTCACATATAGATGATGACGTATTGGAAATAAAGGTCAAGCTCTCCGTGCTTTCATCCCGTGAATCCAACTCACAAAGGCCAGTATCATCTAATTTGTCCACCTGCATGGTTTCATTAAATTCACTTTCGATATTTTCTTTCTTATGTTCTATGTCATTAAGGGCTTTCTGTTCTGAAAACTCTCCTTTATGTGCAGCATCTGTCTCAGCGTCAGCAGAAGACGCTATACCCGTAACATCATAGGAGCATTGCCCGCCAGAATCATCACTCTCTTGATCAGAATGACTCGATGACGATGAAAATGATGGCGATGAAGTGGGTGTAGTTTTAGCTTCTTTAATAGACTGACAAGAATACTCCCGTTTTTCGGTCTCGGCGTCAGCGTCATTATATCCGAGAGAAAAATTATCATCCTTCATTTCATTTGACTCATTAACATGCCTACAAGCGAATGAAACTAATTCCGTCACTGGCGGCTGTACATGTTCATCAACTTGCGATTGTTGTACAAACTCGCCCTCTAGCGCGACCGTGTTTGTTTCAATTCTGTGGTTACTACCTTGGTCCTCCACATTTTCTGATGTCTCACTACAGCTCTCTTGATTATTTTGTAACACGGTATTGGAATCAACTTTTACTGTAACTTTGTCTTTACTTGCTTCATGATTCTCACCTTGCTGACAATGTGTCCATGACTTCTCACTTGTATTTTCAGAAGCTAAGTTTTTCCTTGTGTCAGTCGGAGAATTAACCTGGTGATTTTTTCTTTTTGAATTCCCTCCTGAATCTGAGTCAGAATCGCTTGACGATGATAAATTGGATTTTTCAAATTCATCTTTTGATTTATTTGTATCTACTCTAGTCTCAGTTAGATTCAGGTTTTGCATTTGTTTGAAGAGCATCTTTGGAGAGCTGACTGGACCAGAGTAGCCAATAGTGTCCATGCTGTTGGATGGTAGATCAACGTCGCTTACAACTATTGTCTTTTGCTGGTCCAAGCTGAGCTTATCCATATTTTCCAGTAACAATGTCTCAGCGCAGTTAGCTTCCTGTAACTTCTTATTTTCCAACAAGTGATTATCCAAAACTTTATTATCCAAATTCAAAAGTTCATTCTTATTACTGCCAGGCAATCCAAGTGTTGTTTCGTGTTCACTTTCCGTTTCTAAAGGGAGTGAAAAAAACTCAATTGTTTTCTGTTCTGGCTCTGGTTCACGAACGTGCGCAATGATAATAGTCTCCTCAAGTGTTTTATATCTTTTGGTTTCTGGGTACAGGTGCCCGCCAAATGGTACAGGGATTTTCACAGCTTTCGATAAACCCAGCACGTTCTTGGGGGAGCCCTTGATTCTGTTTAAGAAAGTGCGAGGGTTTAGAAACTCCAAGCGCCTTCCCTCCTGTCGAATGTGCACATTTGGTTCCGACTCCTTATCAGATATAGATGCTTTAGAGTCCGAATCTGAGTCTGTCCCCGAGCTGGAAACAGAGCGCGACACGGGATTAAGAGGATAACTCTGTTGGGTTTGATTTGTATCCTTTGTCTCGACCCGACCTAAAGTATCCAAGCCATTTTCATCTGTGCCTAACTTTGTGTCAGACACACACGGTCCCTTCTTCCCGTGCACATCTCCAAGACAATCCCCCACCGTCACCCCGTTTGTACCACGGTCAGAGCCAAGTTTTGTTGGGCTCTGGGTTATCTCTGGACTCAGGTCTTCGGGTTTCCTGGACGTGTCTGCCCGGTCTTCCCTCCCCCCGTTACCTTCCCCGCCTCCTTGACTCGGAGAAGTCACAACTAATTGCTCTATCTGGCCATCTAGTCCAGTGCATGTGGTGGGGAGGTGTGGTAGTTGTGTATCAATGGTGACGTCAGAAAGTCGTGTTTCAGTTTTACTTTCAGGACAAGGCTTTCCTGAGTTTAGCTTTGCGACTGAAAAAGTTAATAATTTTTTATGTGTATTTAGCATGTAAAGAAAACTGTAATTACTAACTACATGCTAGTTTCTAATCACAATATTCATGTTATAGGAAAGGTTGAAGACAAGTTCTTTGTAACAGATAAATATTCTGTTAGACTAAAGTCCTTGGACTATTCTATATCTTTATCAAAGCTATGAAGTTGAGAATTTAAAAAAAACGTGTCATTGGATTCCTCAACCAATGGCTCTGTAATATTTCAAAAAATAAGAACAGCGAAATTGAATTTTTAAAAATAAATTCATTTCTGGATGAATAAATAAAATTTAAGGATTTCCACTTCTTCTACAATTATCAGTCTCCGACGAATTTAATTGAACCCATAATGCAGCATCTCTCTTCTCGTAACTATAAGAGACTAAATTAATGAGCGTTTTGCCTGTATCCTACTCTGACAGCCTGGTATTCCCCGTACTCTGAGAGCCGGTTGTGTTTTTCTCGCTAATTAACGAGTTCCGACTTCACAACACTTGACTATCAAATCTCATTAACGACAGAGAGGTTTTGTTTGTACAACGTATTTTGTGAAGATTTATTCGCCCACGGAATGTGATGTAATGGCACTTAGAAATGAGATGTTCATTTTAGAGTTTCATCTTATTTTTTAGACTATTTACCTATATTGATTAGGGTAACGAAACGTATTTACATGTACTATACTAAATAAATGAAATTTATTTTCCGGGTTGCATGTTTTAAAAGGAAAAGGGTCAAAGAGGTTCAAGTAACAAAAAGGGGACGTCCATAAATGACGTCACGCACCTAGAGGGGGGGGGTAAGGGGTCACGCATTTGTAACAATGTGTAACGAGTGGGTGTTCAAGAGATGCGACGTCTCATCAAAACGCGCAAATTTAAATAAAATATCCACTTAAATATTTGATTGCCTATAATATATTTAATGACGTTTCAAATGTCATTACGTGTGTTGCGATATTAGAGAGCAGAATTACACTAATAAATATTTAAATGACAAAAAAGTAATTTGAAACATGCTACGACTTTTTTTTTAAAAAAAAAGCGTTGTAAAAAAAAAAAAGGGGGGGCGTCTAAGTTTTTGTGACGAAGTGTGACGAGGAGTGTGAAAAATCTTCAAACTTTGCGTGAGCTCATTTATGAATGGTCCCAAAGACACTACTAGTTCAACGTTTTTTTTAATGTTGTTTTTCTTAGGGCGTTCCGTTCCTCTTATGTAGAAGTTATAATTTCATAACTAACGGAAATAAGAAGATGATGCACAAAAAAGTTTAGTGCGATTGCCTATAAAATATTTTCTGTGAAAGTCAACTTAAAAAATAAGCAATGACAATTTTAATACCATGTTTAAAGCAACTTTTCGTAATTAAAAAAAGCCTAGAATTAGGTTTTCTTTAGATTATTATTTTTTGAACAGCAATACATACACTATGTTATGATCATTAAATAAAAGACTTCTTAAATTCGCATTGTAACATTTATTTCAAGATGTACCTGAGACCTTCGAATACTCTCGTGTAAAATCTTTAGGCTTCTTCTTCATCAAATCACCTACAAGTACTACAATATATATTTTTTTTATATTTTTTAAAAAACACGACCTTTCACTAACGGAAATGTACCGTAAAAAAACACTCATTGATATTAATTAAAATATACAATTGATAATATTCGGTAGTAAACAACAAGAAGTAACACTTAATATCGATGCTCCAACTTGACGCTATTATTTTAGAAAAGTTAGACCATAAAATTAGTAGAAAACCCAAATTATTTATTCCGATTAAAAACTTCAAATCTAAGCCTTAAAAACAACAACAAAAAAACTTACGGCTGACGGCTTTTATGCCAAAGAAAATATAGGATTATCCTTATAAATATTTAAGCCACAAGAAATCAAACACCAATTACTTCATAAAACAGAATTTTACTGCTGTATATTCTATAACTTGCATGATAAAACTGAAAATTTTCTAATAAACACGACTGTACTCCAAGATGTTCTTCTGGACGACCAATGCTAGCAGTTGGTTAATACTGCCTATTACTTTCAGTTGGTCATATTTACCCTTTGTAATCAGATAGTTACATTTACCTTTTGCTTTCATGGTCACATTTACTCAAGGCTGTTTAACGCCTCGTTTTGTTATGACAAACGTTTTTGTTTCTAACGCGTGGCCATATTTACTTACAGTACAGGGCACGGAGCGATTCGTTTGTCTCGAGCATATATACTAAACAATAACATAGTTAACTTTAAGGCTATGTATTGTTTTCACATTTTCAGAAAGTAAATATAATTAATTTTAAAGTTAATTGAGAAGGTTGAGAGAAAGTTAAAGTCTATATTTGTTTCATTAAACTTAGGAACACTAGAGGATAGAGGAACACAGAGCAAAGTAGTAAAATACATAAGGCAATTAATTCTGACTTGTAATTACAATATTAAGATAATCCAATTCAACCCGTTGATAAAGATAATGAAAAAAAAAAACTCTTTTCTTATTCCGTATGCAATCTCGTTCTTCCCATCTCGAATTCGGGCATGGAATGAATTGCCTGATCATAGTATGAAAACCAACATATTATCAACATTTAAAACTAACAAATACGCAAGACTAGACATAAACCAAATATAGTACGTTGGACGTAATAATCTTCTTTATGGAAGGAGCATATGTAAAAGACAAGATAAGATGAAAGATTTCTAAAGTTTTACCCCGTTAAAACGTTTGGTAAATTCATGTCTTCAGTGAACACTTTTCAATACACATCACACGTGACGCAGTTTGAGTCTTAGACTTCTAATCTCCATGTGTTTGATTAGTGCTTCCAGTTTTAGTTTAATCAAATTTAGGTTAGTTAATTTTATCCATTTATCTTTTAAATATTAAAGAGACATTTATGCAGATACAGCAGAAAATGCCTTTGAAGTAGAACACGTTGCCCTCAAAAGTGATTTCTGAAGCAAAGAAAGTTTAAGTCAAGCTTTTACCACCGTGTCACGTGGAAGTCATTGACAACTGAGCTTCGAAATAGAGATTATGTTAGAGTTAAGTTTGAAAGAGGATTATCGTACGGTTTAAATTAGCGTTTTGGTTAGGCATAGCTCTGGGGATTAGATTCTCAAGTTCTCTTTAACTTTTGATTTTTAATTAATTTTTTTTTTTTACATTAAATGTTTATGCTTAACAATATAACCTATGTTTAAATGCTTTGTAGGAAAGTTTTCATACATTATTTCATAGTATATGCTATGGACGGACACTAATTTTGGGCGAAAACTTTCTTCTCTTGCAAAAGGTAATCATCTCACTGTTTCTATTGTACCATTTCAGTTCCCATATTTACTTACTAATCATTTGTATCTGCCCCCCCCCCCCAAATCTACTTTCTTCCCAAACAAAAGCATACAAATGCCTTTATTAACTTTTTGCAAATAATTGTTTTTCGTTCTCTATATATACCAGGTCAAGGAGAACCATAGCGTCATTTTCTCCATTCCAACTGACTCGTTGTCACTGAATGCCTAAGCGCCATATCCGACATTTTGGAGATAAAGGATGGAATATAAGTAACACACGTGATGTTATTTGATACTTTTCATGGCGTCGTACACATGATAATTTTAATGCAAACGAACATTACACAGCCGTGTTGGGTTCCTCTCGTAATAATATCAAGTATATAATGTATATATGGACAAAATAGAAGTTTTTATGAATACCTACGAAATGAAATGATATTACTACAATAAAAGTTGCCCGATCAGTACGTGAGTTATGGGCAAAAGGCCTTAGTAGTTTTAGGCATCTCTTAGCCACATCTTTCTATCTTATTTACATAGTCACAAAATATTCTTTCTGGTATGATGTTGTATTAAATTCAATAATAACAGAGAAAAACATGCGCCGATTAAACTAGTCTGCTAACCTAGTCCTCTAGACTAGCCCTCTCACCTGGTCCTGTAACCTAAACTTCTAGTTTAATCCGCTAGACTAATCCTCTCACCTAGTCCTGTACCCTAAACATCTAGCCCAATCATCTAGACTAGTCCTCTCACCTAATCCTGTAACCTAAACCTCTAGCCTAATCCTCTAGACTAGTCCTCTCACCTAGTCCTGTAACCTAAACTTCAAGCCTAATCCTCTAGACTAGTCCTCTCACAGATTCCATAACCTAAACTTCTAGCCTAATCCTCTAGACTAGTCCTCTCACCTAATCCTGTAACCTAGACTTCTAGCTTAATCCTCTAGACTAGTCCTCTCACCTAGTCATGTAACCTAAACTTCTAGCCTAATCCTCTAGACCAATACTCTCACCTAGTCCTGTAACCTAAACTTCTAGCCTAATCCTCTAGACTAGTCCTCTCACCTAGTCCGTAACCTAAACTTCTAGCCTAATCCTCTAGACTAGTCCTCTCACCTAGTCATGTAACCTAAACTTCTATATAGCCTTATCCTCTAGACTAGTCCTCTCACCTAGTACTGTGTCCTAAACTTCTAGTCTAATCCTCTAGACTAGTCCTCACATCTGGTCCTATAATATAATCCTCTAGACTAGTCCTCACATCTGGTCCTATAATATAATCCTCTAGCCCTGTCCTCTAACGAAATCACAAAAAGCCTATGGTGGGACACCGACATTCGATACGACCTCCGTACACCATAATCTCTCTTAATATGTTTTCATTTGCCCCCAGAGATGACATGTGATATTTTACTTTGGTCTCAGAAAGAATGCGCAGAATCTTACGAGTGGAAATTTTGGTTGTCTGTATTAAAAACAACTTTGTCTTCGGTGTGACGCCTGACTGAATACATGGGCCAAGCTGACCAGGGGCACGTCAACCGTCCAGTGTTATCTGTCCATCGAAGTATTGGTCCGTAACTCAAGCCATCAGCTAGGCGTCAAGTTAGTACGAAGACGTTTAAATGGATTTATTGGAGAGATGAATATGAATTTATTAGATGCTTTCCTTTAATCTAAGAAAAGCCTCTAGGATTGACTTTTGTGTGGGGGGTGGGGGGTGGGCTGTATAATTAACCACATCTCTATAATGACTTACGTTTTTCTCGTCACGTAAGTAATGTTGGTGGGATGCCAAACAAATAACCCAGGCTGGCTATTGTGTCACAAAAGAATAACATTTTGGTTTATAGTTAGCCGACTATGAGCAACTCTTCCTAATAGCAATGACACCATAGGGATGTGCATCTGTTAGTCCAAATGTCACTTATCATCAAATTGTATGTATTATATGAATGTATCCAAAATTCAGTCATTCAGTTGGGTTTTATCACATGAACTTGTCTAAATGTCAATAATCAACAAATTTTTATGGATGACATAAATTTGAAATGATGTGTTAAATCTTTAAGTGTCTGTAAAACACGTACAATATGGTGTTATCTTTTTTTTTTCAAAAATATCATTTGACCTGGGATGGCAGGCTGTGCGAGGGGTCACCAAGGGTAACTAAAATTGGTTCGTTTAGCCGTGTGAAACTAATTTACTCTCCTTGTTTTTTCTTCAGTCTACTGTTTTAAATTAATATGTACTCTGTGTGAGAAGTGCCTCTTAGGTCGTTTAGAACCCCTTCTAATAATTGAACATGTAAGCCATATATCTTGTTTATTCAGTTTCAACATATATCTCAGATTTGTATTATCATCATAACTATAGAATTTTAAAGCTGGTATTTTTCACGGGCGATTTCAATTTTGAATCCATGTCTTAAAACTAAGTCCTTTTAAACTCTTTGCATGTCTGTGAATGTTCCAGTCTTTGCGACCATCAAGGTGTGGCAGGTGTGCCACGATAAAATTCTTGGCATTCCTCCATCACATTTCTGATTCCGAATTCAACTGGTCGCATATTCCCATCACGGAACTATTAAGATTAACCTTCGCCATTAACATAGGCCTAGCAATTAGTCGACTGGGTCTGGCCAGGTGACTCAATCGCCGATTACTTTGTCCGTGCCAGAGATCTTAGAAGTGTGGCCAGCATCTAAATGCGCATGCACGAAGTCAGACTGGCGGGAAGTGACGGCCGTAAAAACGATGTGATGGTGGGGTGGGATTCACGTGGATACAAAAAAAACTGAGGCACATCACAAGTAACCGAGACATAGTAACGTTACTGTTTCCTTTTAAATATAAATAATATATATCATTCTTTCGGCCACGGTGGCCACTCCTTGGGGTTATAACAGGCATTAGAAAATAGTTTATTTATCATCACGTAGCCTACAGTTGGAATGTTAATAGTATGAAGGTATTTATTATTTATATGTTAGAAAACAGTAACGAAGAGAGGGAGAGTGAGAGAGAGGGGGGGGCAAAGAGAGTGGGAAGGGAGAGGGGATAGTGAGCAGAAGAGGGAGACAAAGAGAGGGAAAGAAAGGGGGAGAGAGAAAAGGAATTTATATGAAGTATTTTAATGCTGAAGATGAATTTTGTGAGTTTTCGTGGATTTTTATTAAAAACAAATAGAAATATTATAGGACGAAATGTTTGAATATTTTAACAAATTTAAATAATAAATTTCAACGTAATTTTCCAATAAGAATTATTTTATCAATGGATTTGCAACATCAATATAATAATTTTGTCAGCCAAATAAAAGTATGAACATAACTATATAATATACTGACATTAATTTTCGGAGTGAGCAAGTCATGTGATTAAAACTTGTCGATACTCACCAGCACCGCGGTAAGGTTGACCATTCAAGCCTGTTGACACTGTGTCCTCATGTCTGATGTCAATCTTTGACGTCTCATCGGAAATAGGGGCGACCACAACTTTGAAGAATTCTTCGCCATTGTCCTTCTGAGGTTTGAGAAACACTGGACCGAAGTAGGTCATAGTGTTCTCGTTGAGATTGTCGTCTGGACTGATGACGACAGTGGCTTCAAGTTTGAATGTTTTGAATTTATTGGACTTGGTCTTACGATTAGTGGCGGGTGACTCAATTTCTGAGGGGAGGGACTCGTCTAGGTCTCGAGAGACGGAAGTTTCAGGAACTGGAGGGGTCGTCACTTTGTCGAAAGGAAGGAAATTCTCTGAACTGGGAGGGACGGGTGCCGCTATGTCTGGAGGAGGTGACGTAAATGTGTCCAGATGATGTGACGTAAATGTGTCCAGATGATGTGAGGTCTCTGTGTGATGAGTGAATTTATCAGAGGAAGAGGAACTGGACGAGCGTGACCTTGAATCATTCCTTTTCTTGGAAGTCTGGTAGATATCGTCAATATGTAGGAAATGTTTGGCCTTGTCAGTTTCAGGATGCTTGCTTGTATCCTCTACTAAGGGAAATGTGGCAGTATCGACATGTTCATCTCCATATCCGGAAGCGCCTCTATTAAAATCTTCATAATTGATTGATGTTAATAAGGTATCGATGCCATTGTCAGAAATAGGAAATTGGCCCATGTCTTTTTCAGGCTTTAAAGACATGACACAATTGTTGACTGTCTCCACGTCATTGCCAAACATAATTTCTTCGTAGGGAGACACCTCTTGGCCTGTATATTCCAGTTTATCATACACATGCTCCACAGGTTTTCTGTCAGGCAGTGTTTCAGAAAAGCATGATACCTGCGTCATATCCACGATCACGTCACTGTTCTCGCTGCTACTGTCATATCTCTCGTGTCCCTCGATCCCATCACCGGGCGACTCATCTTCCGAAGTGGGACATTGGGTGAATGTTGTGTACTTTGTTGAGGCCTGCCCAGCAGGGAGTAAGCCACCATTGCTCTCTTGGTCCTTCAAAAGGGGGACGACTTCCGTTGAGGTAAACACAGATTTCCCTTGTAATATGTTATCAGCGACCTTGAAATCAGAAATAGGAATGACAGTGACGTCATCACGGTCGTTATGTAACTTTGTGCCCAGCGAGGCCTGGGATTCACTTGTGGCTAATTTTATCTCAAACATTTCTTTCCCATTGTGACCTCCATTCTTCTTCTTTCCACTTTTCTCGTCGGACTCTGACGAGCTTGAGCCGTCTGTGTTGTGACCATTCTTTTTTCTTTTCTTCTTTCTAGCTCCCTGACTTTGAGCTTCATCACCGTCTCGTCTGCGCCAACTTTTGGTCAGCCTTTCCAAAAACCCGCCATGTTTCTTGTCCTTGTCATCCGACTTTGTCTTGTCGTCCAGAGATTTTGATTTTGTGTGCATTGACTTGTCGGGTGATTGCTGGTTGGAAACACTCGACTCTTCATGGGAATGAGACGGGAAGTTAAGAACGGTGTTATCTTTCGAAGTTTCATTCGTTGATGTAACTGCCTTTTGAAGGGGTTTTTTCGCATCAACAACGTCTTTAGGCTTGGCTGAAAATTCGACGTCTACCGCACATTCATTGTATGTCGTAGTGTCTGAAGCAACGCGCCCATGTAGCAATTCTCTGTCCATCATTCCTTCATCTAAAGAACGATGTATGTGTATTCCCTTGATAGGCTCATCATCAAGTTTACGAAATGTTCCTTTGGTTTGCGATAGAAGGCCAAAGGTCTTTGACCTCCGGCTTTCTAAATCATATCTCCCAGAAGACATTGTTAAATCACGTTTTGAGATGGCTATAGAATGGAAGGGTACGATGAGGTTACATCTGCGCTAGCGTGTTGACGCAGTGGTCATGTTTTAGAATAACGTCTCGGAACAACAGCAGGTCCTTCGTCAGATTTCTTCGTTGAGCAGCGAGGTCTCACTTTCAGGTGACCATGGGGCGTGATTCAAACAGGCCCCCTATAATCTTGGCCATGAAATTTGAGGAGGTTATAGTAGAGCTTTGGAAGACACGGGTGGAAAAAAGAACAACTGGAAATTTTGAGTTGAACGTGACGAATTCTGGAAGCGTTTCTGAGGATTAGAGTAGTAATGTTTGTCAAAGTAAAAGAAAGGCCTGGGGACAATGGTGCTGACAAAAAATCGATTAGTTGTGTCCTTATACATGTATGGAATTCAACATAAATTAATGATGGAATCGACTAATAATTTTTGGATAAAATAAAAAATGTTTCATGGTAGCATTGGCTCACAAACACACATCACACTCACATAGATTCACATCGATACGCAAAACACGCGTGCAGAAAGAAATGCGATAAAACATCAGTTCATTTGACTCAAATACGTCACATACTCGCTTAAACTCATACTCATACACACACACAAACACCATACCCCCCTCCCTCTCAATACATTCCGACTCACTCGGTTGCTTATGGTAATCATTACACTATGTTAATTTTATTTTAAAAACAAAAAATGAACGCACACATTGCGGGACACAAACCTTACACAGTTTGTTGCTGCATATAATTAAAATATCGATTAAAAATAGAACTCTCCACAAGTCATCCACAATACTTCTAAATCATAATTTATCCTTCAGAAATCCTAAATAACCACAAGTTTAGCGTCTTTATATAATAATAAGAAGAAAAAAATCATTCACCACGATCAAAGATATATATTTTTTGTTGAAGGAAAGAACTAAATTTTGGCTGTAGAAAAGTAAATGCTTCCTTTATTCACATCGGAATTTACTTAATGTTTGAATAATGACATATCGAAGACAAAGGTATTTTAACGCACAACTTAGCTTAAACAACATGATACTAATCAGCACTTTATTAGCCTTCATTTTTTAAAAAGTTTCTTTTAATTCCTTTTTTAAAAAGTTAAAAACAGTTCACTAACTAGTGAGAAAACTCTTTCTTTGTTTTAAACTGATATTAACCATCTGGTAATCGCATGTGCTTCCATAGACATGTTTATATTTGTAACGCGAATATCCCTTTAAATATCCAACACAGGATGGACTAGCAAGCAAATAAAGTGCCCCACACGGCAAAAAGTAAACGCGACTTGTAAACACTTCCAAGTTGCTGGCATAAAGTTCACCTCTGGGGTCAACTATCACACGAGGCCAACTGTCACAGGGGGCAACTGTCACAGAGGCCCAATTAATTGTCAAAAGGTTAGGCACCCGCTGCTCCTATCACCACTCAAGATATGAGCAAAAGTTTTCCCTCTTGGAATGTCGAATAATTCTGCTACGCTCTGGTTCCTCTTGTCCTCCGTTCCATGATTGTGTTTTAAGTCTTTTCACTCCGACTCGCCACACTAAAGCCTTATACAGGAGTGTTACCACGGGGAGTTCTAGATCCGCGTGTTTCATTGGTGGGAGGCGTATTTTTGCCTTGAGTATTTAGAGCCCCCCCCCCCAACAAACACACACCCAGAGGCGTATTGACTGTTGGGTGCGCAACGAGGTACGAACCAAAGGGCCAACTTTTCTCTCACAGAAAAAAAAATAGTTTAAATCGTTACATGAAGAGACGGTTTTTACGAGGACTGTAAATTTAAATAAGCTTCCAATACTTTTATTGTGGATGCACCCCTGCAGATACTCTTTTTAACTACCAAACAATTATTTTTATTGACATTATTTCATTGTATTTACGATTCGTTAAGTGTAACTATAGAACTTGAAAAGGTCAATAAATTCTTTAGTTTTAAAGGAGTGCTAGTTGTGATTCAGCTGGTCGTGTTACAGCTGGTCGTGATACAGCTGGTCGTGATACAGCTGGTTGTGATACAGCTGGTCGTGATACATCTGGTTGTGATACAGCTGGTTGTGATACAGCTGGTCGTGATACAGCTGGTCGTGATACAGCTGGTCGTGATACAGCTGGTTGGGATACAGCTGGTCGTGATACAGCTGGTTGTGATACAGCTGGTTGTGATACAGCTGGTTGTGATACAGCTGGTTGTGATACAGCTGGTCGTGATACAACTGGTTGTGATACAGCTGGTCGTGATACAGCTGGTCGTGATACAGCTGGCTGTGATACAGCTGGTTGTGATACAGCGTTATCAATGTTGATAATAAACAGAAATGTGGTCGCAGCCTGAGCAATAGGGCATAAAACTACGACTACGTCATTGATAAGCTACTTGTGTAAACTAAGGCATCAGCGTGTGAGCTGAGATTGGTGAAGTCAGTCCTGAGTTGGAAGCGGAATGAGGGCATCACATCAATGGGGTTTCGGGTTTAGTACAGTTTTGGAAGTAATATAATCATTTCATGAATTTAATGAGACTGATATACACAATAGAAATATTAATTTTTTGCATTCTCATTTCCGGAATTTCAAACACCTTAATTATTATTTTTTACCTAAAATCGCACACAAATTGTAAATTTGATGATTAAATAGCTTATAAAAACGTTAATTGGATATTTTAGTATTTAGTGTATTTAATAGGAATAGTCCTCTAAAATACACTATCACGTTTATATGAAGACTAGCACTTCGTAAATCAAGTTTTTGATTTATTAGTTGTCATGAGTTAGGGTCTACTAGCATTAAGAAGACCCTTCTTGTTTAATTGCAACATATTAATTTTGAATAAAACTATTATTTTATTATAGTTTATGAGAACATTTTTACTCATATAGGACACTACAGTTAAAGAACCTCATTTTGTGTGATAAGTACTGCTCTTGTCCCTATTACTATTAGCAAAGATTAGAGAACTACTTTTCTTTAATTTCCCTAACCTTTTTACTACACATTATATATGCATCTCATTAAACGTTAATGAAAATTACAGGCTATTGGTACAGTCATGGGTATTAGTAAATCAAGATATAAACTTTTAAAAAATAATTTAAAAAAAAAAAAACAGTAAGCGGTACTGATCCATGGGTTAGCAATATATATATATATTTTTCATTTTTATAAGAATTAAAACATTTTTATTTTGACATTCTGAGTAATAGGACAATTATAACAGATAGATAAATTAGATAACGATCACATTCAGTTGCCTACCATGACTTCTATGATTTCACTCATTCGTTTGATTTGATAACCCTCCGCACACTAAAACCAACAATACACCAGTCCTCTGTGATATATTGTTGACTCTACACCGTACCCGAGTAAACACAATAGAGATGACAAAAAAGTCGCGGCGTAACAATCCCACATAACGTCTGGTCTACATACCTGGCTTTCAAGGGGGCGACGTTTCATGGTTCAGCACAGAGCGAAATTAACAAACTCCCTGGGCCCGACTTGACTTCCAGGGCCCGCGCGTTATGCTCCCACCCTCCCCCTCCCCATCAAGAGAGCACCACCTCTCCCAGACCAGTGACCACGGAAAACGTCACAAGTGACTCCTCCGCCCTTTTCTTTACTCCTAGCCACTCCAAACAACATGAGAGTCACGTGGTGTGGAAGCTAGAGGTCAGTTGACGACTTTATTCAGTGCAAATAAAATAATAAAAACACGCTAACGACACATAAGAGCTTTTATGACACATGTAACTCATAGTGGTCATATAAGAACCCTTCTAAGACTAGAAACTAGAAATGACTGTAGTTGTCTCACATTTGTGCTAAATATTTAGTCTTTTTTTAATTAAAAAATCCACTCACAAACTCACCATAAAAAAATAGGGCCTATTCAAATGAAATCAGACAGTGATTGAGCCAAGATCACTGCCGCTGTACTGTGGAGGAATCATGAGTGTTAACCGCCCTTAGCCTTGTTGTCTATCAATGCCTAATAATAGCAATGAGCACAGAGTTTTTAAGTTAATTCCTGGCTCACTTTTTACAGAACACTTATCTTTACGTTGCCCTATTTGAGCACTCATAGTGCGTGTGTTTTTTTTTTTTAAATGTCAAATTGCTTGATATTCCTAATGTTCTACTGAATGTAAAGTCTGTGTTTATAAATATTTGAACCAAATACTTTTAGCTGAAAGAAATGAGGAAAGTATTTGAAACACTTTATTCTAAAGACAACTTATTACAATAAATATTTTAATGGAACTTATCACATTTATTATATCAAAACTCTTTCAGTGGAAGAGAGTTACAATGTTTAGGAAAATTAGCTTTTTAGAATATTGAGTAAAGTGTTATTTCTTGCTATGCATTCTCTTCATTTAGATTTTAGATGGGTTTAATATCGGAACATCCTTATAATCCTTGTGTCGGTTTTTTAAAAAATTTTTAAAAAAAATATTTTATGTTATTTTGTTTAAGCAATCATTTATTTCAAAACATTTTGAGACCCACTGACAGTAGCCATTTTGAAAGGATTTTACCCCATGCTGTGGAGGGGAATCCCTGGTCTATCCTTTTCAATGGACAGAGCTGTTAAAGTCGACATCTTGATTACATCGTCCCGTCACGCTCAAGGTCAGCACAACTAACGCATACACAAGAATTCAATCGGCGCAGTTTTATTTCTCAAGTCAGTGACAAGTGACAACACAACAATGCGGATATCGCAAGACATCTTGAAACTTTAAACAAAAAACTTCAGCTCCTCTCTACTCTATAAGAAGTTGGCGGGTATAGGCTGGTGGGGTTGTTAAACGTTAAAACTTTAGATTTTAGGTTAAGTCGAAGTTCATGTTTACACCTGGATATTGATTTGGGAATTAAAAACAAAGGATGTGATCTTCTTTTATAATTTGTTATTTAATTTATTGTTTTATATTTTTTTAGAATGTCAACGAATGTCGATGTGTAAACAGAACAGTAAGATAATTGAATACAAGTATTAATTGGTAAAAATGCAGCACGTGTTAGTGTTATTTTTTTTTCTAAATCTTTTGCCTTTGTAATTTTTTTATATAAAATAATTGCATTACTTTTTAGAGCCACGCAGAAGTTAAGAATTACAAAGCAGCTAATATTTTAAAGTATAGTGATGTTCAAGTGGTAGCGCACTCGACTGGCGTACTGATGGTCACGAGTTCAAATCCACGCGAAGGCGAGGATTTATTCCCGGGGCTTGAGGAGTCCCCGAGTCACCCAGCTCCGAATGGGTACCTAACTAGACAATAGTTAGGCGGCTGGGTAATGCGTGGAACCCCTATAGCCGTGGCCTGTGACCGCTGCATCACTTGCCAACAGATCATCATGGTCTGTGGACGCAATTATCTTCTGCATAGAAGGAGCGTCTGTATATCTAAGATAAGATCTAATATATTCTAGTATCAGTGTTTGTGGTGAGGAAAAATTTACATAAAAATTGAATTTGTGCAGCTTTGCACACGAAATTGTTATTTTTCGCACGGACCAACGAACAAAAGATTGAACATGCTATGGAAACAAAATAACGTTGACAAACAAATGTAGGCCAAAAGGTTCAAGATACGAGGGCATTAGTGTCACTAGCATTGAAGTGATGTCCTGTCTGTGTCCGAGTGATGGCTTTGAATAAATTATGAAGACCCTATCAAACAAGTAGAAAGATTATAACAATAACAACACAGTTTAATTAATCCACACGCCTTCCTTCCTCTCACTCCTTTTACTCCTTTGTCTTTTCTCGTGACACTTCTCTTTTTTCTTCTTTAGGTGTCGCGGTGCGCTGCACTTAGTGCGGTGCAGTGCGGGTGCACACTTCTGCATTCACACAAGGTCTCTAAAAACCAGCGACCGCCTGGTAAAATATAAGCTTACATCACAGTCATAGTTGACAAGTTTCTATGAGTTTAGTCCTATGAAGGTTTATAAAGCTGAAGAAATAGATCTTATCATTAGATATTTATTATTTAATGAATCGTTACCATTTAGTATCTAAACTCAAACCAACTAAAATATGTACAAAACCATATAATTAGGTACAGAGTGATTACGTTACAAGTGATTAATAATAAATGTTATCAAGTATAATTAATCAGTAACATATTCTCCGTTATTAAAAATAAAATTTCAAATTATATATGTGCGAAAAATCCGACGTCCCATCGACGTCTGGTCGTTAGTCTACCTCTGGGGATGCCTCTAATTGTCACAGTTGGTACGCTGAGCAAAACGTGGTGATTTAAGCGGTACATAAGAGGTTGGTATATATATACGTGTGTCCTGCACCCGGCTGATTGTCTCTGAGTCACAATGTAGAAAGACCACCATATCTTCATCTCATTTTCACTTTTAGAGGTTTTAATCTTGGGGGACTACCCTTGACGTTAGCACCAAATCCGAGAGAGGTACCCTCGCCAAAAGCAGATTCTTAGGATTTACTTGTCTTTCTGCTTCACTGGCAAGGGGTATCAGTCTATACACGTGTCTATCGGTAGGCGGGCAGTGACACAGTACAGATCCGGACACCAGTAATCTTGGAATTTATTTCGTACTATAACTCCATTACGAATGTACAGAAAGCTCGCTACTGATAGAGAATGGTCAAGTGCGTGCCCGCCCGTAAAGCCAGTCCTCTTACCAGCTTCCTGTTAAAGAGTCCCCAGAGCGAGGCAGTTCATAGTTTTACGGCGTTCGTTGGGCCGTTCTTTGAGTTAGTTGAAGCAGTCTATTTTCTCACGCCCACTCTCTCCCCACACAATGGGGCTTCCGAGAAATGTGCTGCCAGTAAGATGTATTGTAGGTAATCCAAATGCCCCTGTCTTGTTGGTGTTGCGAACACAGGGACGCTATCATGGAGCGTGACGCCAAACGCTTGGTGTTGGGCTGCATGGAGTGACTATGTGTTGGGCTGGAGAGACAAAATGTTTGATTGGTGTGACTTGTGCTCGGGGAGGGACGATGGTGGTGGACGATGGACTTGAATTGTGCGTATGGATTAAGCTTAATTAGGGAGCAATTAGC
Organism: Radix auricularia; assembly: GCA_002072015.1. Classification (NCBI taxonomy): domain Eukaryota; kingdom Metazoa; phylum Mollusca; class Gastropoda; family Lymnaeidae; genus Radix; species Radix auricularia. The sequence continues at coordinate 451,792 of MUZC01000998.1, read as the reverse complement.
ACTGGGCGAACCACATCAATCCAAGATTCTGCTTTTATAAAAAAAAATGTCCTTTTGGTGCATTTAGCTGTTAAAGTAGAACCAACAGCTGTGGCACTTTTGATACAGTATAACGTTACGTTTAGAAATTATATATCCATTCCAAGTATATTTCCATATAACATATGAATCTTCCGTTAAGTCACCTCCTATCATTGGCTATATTGGTATAAATCAACCTCAAGATGACTTGCATGTAGATTTTTGGGAGGCGGAGATTGCATAATAGGATTTAACATCCTGAAATGGACCTTTTAAAAAAATGAAGGTTACTATTGTTTAAAAAGAAATAATTCTATGGAAAATCTTGGCAAAATGAAAATAAATTTTAGTTGAACGTTTAATTTTTGATAATTTAAGAAATCACATTAATACATAATGTAGTATCATTTCAGATGATCTAAATAAAGTATTTGACAGAGGTTTAATTAAGATATTTGAGGACTGCGTGTAGCAGGGACGACATTATTAATTAACTTTTAGCCAAAATTTCGCATAAACCTCTTAATATCTGTACACACAGTTTAAGCTAGGAATTTAAAAAAATAAAATGTTTACACTCCAGTCAGACTTGAATGACTTTATCCTACCCCCTCCCCCTCCCCCCCCCATTTTCCTTCATTCTTTCATTTAGTGTTGTTTTGAAATAGTCGCCTACTTATTACAAGATGTGGGCTTTTTTGTGGCAGTCAGTAATGTAAGCCATTTGTTAAAGTTGTGGCCTGGAATTCGAGGCCACGGTTTTGCTTACGCTCCTTAACTCTGCCACATGCTGGTGTCACACCACCGTTGTTAGGGGTAGTTCACTGTGTGATTCTTGTTGCTTGATTGTCCAAATAAGGTTTACAGAATTCCGGAACTGAAACAAGGGAATTGAATGGAAAAAAAAAAACAGGGTTGGGTCGCGGGGATAAGATGGTCTGATACAAGTGCCTGGTTTCCTTTTGAGTGTTTCCCCTCCAACAGAACCCCTCCCCAAGAAACCCCTCAAGACGTAAGAACACCTCGTAAACTGAATTCTGAGCTGCTTCTGTGTTAGCCTACAACTATGATCCGTAGGCTTAGAGAATATGTAAATGATATATTTAAAGTAAGATATGAAGTATGCCTTTCTTACTTAGGTTGATACGGCGTGAAAGCACGAGACAGCAACACAGAGGCGCATCTTGAAACGAAGAGAAACTGAGACCACAAAAAGCAAAGTTCAAGGAAGTGCCGCAAACATTTTCCATAAATAAGTAATTAATCTATAAAACTCATTTTAATCAAAACCTAATTAATCCAAATTTGTCCCAAAAAAATCTGGCTAGCAATAATTATTTTCAAGTAAATCTGCCAAAGAAGAAAGGAAAAAGAACATGCGAATTAAATTATAGACATTTTTGTTTCTTGAAATCTTTTCCCATAATCCACTTAAAGCTCATCGTTACATTGCAGGCCTAATTCATGCATTCACACTCATGTTATTACTTTGAAAAAATGCAGTTTATTTTTTCTTCGAAACTCTTTATGAGTGTCAAAGAAAATATTTTTAGCAATCCTATTCCAAGCGTAAATATCAGGCTTGTCGATAGGAATGTTCTCCCATGGGATTCCCATGAGTTTTGCGTGCCACGAGTCTGGCGCCAATTGGCCCGTGGTCTCCGACTTCAGCCTGCTGTATTTTCTGGATTTGCTTCCATAGCCTTTGGTCAGCCAAGACCATCTGCAAGGCAGCAGTTTTTTTTTAATTTTTTTTTTTTAATTTTTTTTTTTTTTCAAGTGATGCAGCGTTCTCATGCCACGGCTAAGGGTTCCACGCATTACTCCGCCGCTTTTTACCCATTTGGAGCTGGGTGGAACTCGGGGAATTTCGCACATTGTAAATTTTGACTCTCACGTCTCAAAAGGTTGTCGAGCCCACCTTAGGCGAGTCTTTTTTATTTCACGGGGTATGGGTGGAACTAGGAGTCATGTCTGTCTCTAGTTGAGTACAAGAGAGGGAAGTCACTGGCCCATGCATAGAAAAGACTGGATAGAACCAAGCTCATAACGGCAAGGGATACTAATGGCTAATGTCTGGACGCCACACAAGTCCAGGATGGTAAGGTTCAAGGTAATGGATTTTTCAAAATGTATTAGAACAATTGAAAACAATGGTGAACGGAGTCCATTGTTTCTGTAGCTAATGTAACAGAAATGGCATCAATAGAATATTTCTTGACTATATTTACACCATACGTTAATTAGAAGATGAAGGCCGAAAAGTGTGGCTATTAATTACAACCTTTTCACCCAGATCCAAAGAAAGAACAGCCCACAGAGGTCATGTGGGCACCCCACAGAGGACATGTGGGCATCCCACAGAGGACAAGAGCGCACCCCACAGAGGACATGTGGGCACCCCACAGAGGACACATGGGCACCCCACAGAGGACATGTGGGCACCCCACACTACCAATGACAGCAAGGTAATATGGTGGAGGTGGTAGTCATAAAAATTACCTTTATATACCTGAACATATTTTCAGCAGTTTTCTTTGTTGCTATGAAAATTATTGGAATTACGCGCGTGCGTGTGTGTATGTGGGAGGGGGGGAATAACAGGAAACACTGCACAGAATACTTTATTAGTCTAAGGGGAGGAAAAATAAATTGGCAGGGACATAATGGGAGGGAGCTTACAGTGGTGCCCTTAGGAGGGAGGTTACAGAGGTGTACTCAGTGGGAGGGATGTTCCTGAGGTGAACTTAGTGGGTGGAAGGTTGCATAGGGGATTGGGAGGAAGGTTGCAGAGGTGCTTTGGAGGGAGTTTACAGAGGTACACTTAGGAGGGTTACAGAGATAGACTTAGTGGGAGGAAGTTACCGAGGGGGACTTAATTGGAGGGATTTTTTGGAGTTGGATTTTCACTGAAGGGTTTATCGGAATTTCAACAGAAATACTTAAAATAGGCCTTGTCACAATATGGCTGAAATTTATTAATAGAATTTTTTATTAAAAAAAATTAAATTTTTTTTTTTTTTTTGGGGTGGGGGAGAGCAAATTTAAAAAAAAAAAAATAATAAAAGATACGAGTCAATATGTGAATGTAGGTATTTTGAGGAGGAAGTATCTTAACAGCCATTTGTTCAATCTTCTTTAATTTTAAGACAGTTTTTCGGACAGTTTTGTAATCTTACTATGCCAAGAATTTTGAGAGTTTATTGATTCGACTGTGTTTATCCTTCAAAACATTGTTCCTCTAAAATGAAATCTAAAAATATAACATTACTCAATGAGTTATGACTTTTTCCGGTTTTAGAGAAGACAAGCCCTATAGAATTGCCATTCAGAAAGGTTGCACTTATCCTCACTCTTATCATAATAAAAACGTCACGTCCTAATTACTCACCATAGTTTACGTGACTGAGTCCAGTCTTAATTTCTTGTTCACTTGGATGTGTCTAATCGTACTTACTTATAGCTTATACAAAACAATGCACAGAATTTCCAATATCAAATATATTATATATAGTCTTATGATTGGTTTGGTGAGTTTCGGCTCAAATTGTTTATCAATCTAGATATTAAAAATGTCCTGTTCATGACGAATTAAGTTATTGGAAAGTTGTACATTTATATACCGGTAATTATGAAATAGGTAGGGGTCTACAGGATTTCGGCTCCGGCAAATACGGATAAAGGTCATTTTTACACGTCCGGCTCCGGTCGGATTTCACTTTATAAACACGAACAAATCCAGCTCCGGCCGGTTTTTAAAACTTGAATCTGGTACAGCCCTAGAAATGAGTAAAAATCAAATTTCTGTAAAATTCTTTTCAAATTTACCCCGGGCTAAATGTGGCATGGCGGATTATTTCCATAGCAACTAAGCACATCAACTACTTAACTAATGGGCTTTGTGTGTTTTTGTTATTAGGACTTGCTGGCGTCAGTCATCTTGTTAGTGTCACCTGAACTCAGTCGTACATTGTGTACTTAGATTTTTTTTATTTTTTTTTTTTTGGGGGGGGGTGTTATTTAGTGTGTTTTTAAAAGCAGTTATTAACATTAAGTGTGTTGGTACATAGGCTTTATCTTGAAGAGTCAATATTTTATGTGAACTCCGCCAAGCGTCAACTGAATGATTGGCTTAAAGTATTATGACTTTCAACAAGGATATCATTACCGAGGGCGGTTGGGATCGTTAATTCCTAAATCAAAGAGAGTATTAATTTTTAAATATTATATAGATTGGGCCATTTGTCCAAATAATTTGAGTTGTTTTTAATTTTGATTTTAGCTTCAGTCGAGCCAGTACCAGATTGGGCCATGTTTGTCGTTTCAATGTTTCATCCTACTATGTGCGACATTGGACCATAACTGTAGTTTCAGCCGACTTAATACGACACTGGACCATAACTGTAGTTTCAGCCGACTGTGTGTGACATTGGACCATAACTGTACTTTCAGCCGACTATGTGTGACATGGGACCATAACTGTAGTTTCAGCCGACTCTGCATTTGCTTATTTGTAAGGTTATAGCTTTATTTGACTTAATATTTGCTTGTATAACCATGATATTAATTTAAATAAACTCTGCATTTGATTGTATGCACCATGATTGTAATTGTAACATCAGACAAATTTCTAGGGCCATGAGCCATATCTGTGGTTTCAATTAACTCTGTGCCTGTAAGAGCTAAGTAAACATCGGAATAATTTTGAAGCTAAATGGAATACTAATATATCTAAAATTCAAACAAGACTTGAATTCAATCTTAACATTTATTCATATTTATAAAATACTGTTTACTAATATTCTGTCATTTCATGAATTATTATTATTTTTTTTAAATATCACTTTAATCAAAGACAATAAATAATATAAAAAGCAGCACTTTTTATGTATAAAATTTCGGTAAACATAACTAAGCTCCGAATGCCGTACAATGCTAGCGTGACAGTTAAACAAAACTGATCTAGTCGTGCATTAGAATATTATTAAAAGCCCAGTAGAGCATAGTTTATATTCATGGTTAATTTAGTCTTAAGCGGTATTAAATAATACGTACATGCGTCATTCGCACGCTTCACGAACTGTAGGAACACACCACGACAATTTAAACAAAGAAGCAATTCATAAGATTATGTTAAATCACCTGTATATTCAAGTTCCCCTTCATTTGGAAACATCACCACAAACACACACATTGACCAATTTTGTCAAATATGTTGCTAGAGTCATAAGTTTTCGTCTAGACTTTGCGGGGGGGGGGGGGTTGTTATTTAAAAAAAAAGTTAAACTTTAAAGGATCAATTTATTATTAACATTTATTGAAGGCCACATCGTTGAGCTGAGACGTCTACCTGCCTTTTACGGGTAGAAGTAGCTGCAAAAGTCGGGAACTGCACTTTCATTTTTTCGGCTTTAAATTTACAAGAAAAACAAGAAATATTTTAATGCAGACAATAGAAATCTGTAGATCTATTTGTTTCCTTGTAACTCAATAAGAAACGCGTATGTTAACATTTTAGTTGAGCTCTTCTAGGCATGAGAAATGCTGATAATTGAACCCCGCTTCTCCATTTCAAAAAGCCATTGAGCGACGGACAAACACGATGTGTCTGTATAATAGAAAATAATAATAATCTTTAAAGAAATTAGAATAAAAAATAAAATTATTAATTTTTATTGATTCCCAAAGTTTAAACATTTGATTTGCTGTACATATGAAGAATTATTGACCCATACGCCCGGGAAACTATATTCGTTTGTTATCAACAAGCTTTCGTTATTGAATGGTCAACAAACTTGTATTAAATTTACAATGTTTATTTAATAAATATTTAAATTGCTTAATCATAAGCCGATACAGGATGAGTCACTGAATGGACACCACTGAGGGAGAGTGGGATGAGGTGTAGCTTCTACATCTTGGGGGTGGGATGGAAAGGGAGAGAACATATACTTTCTCATGAACGTTTGGTGGGGGGCGGAAGGGGGGTTGCTCTAATACCCAGACTCAGTTCCACTTCCCGTCTGTATCAAAACTTTTATGCAGTACAAATGGCAAAAGTTACATTTCAATCAAAAGGCAAGAGTTACATTTCATTCAAAAGGCAAGAGTTACATTTCATTCAAAAGGCAAGAGTTACATTTTATTCAAAAGGCAAGAGTTACATTTCATTCAAAAGGCAAGAGTTACATTTCAATCAAAAGGCAAGAGTTACATTTCATTCAAAAGGCAAGAGTTACATTTCAATCAAAAGGCAAGAGTTACATTTCAATCAAAAGTTTGTTACACTTAAGGCACTGTTTTCCACTCTTACGAAAATTACATTTCTGTCTACCTATAATCCAATAATGTTCCATTTCGTTTACAATTCAGTACAGAGTCATTAATTTTATGATCCACAGTGAGGCCTAATGAATCCTTCTCTATCGGCTTATTCCCCATGATTCTATAACAAAAATACCCATAATATTGCCAGTTTTCTAAAACAAAAATAATAATCTCATAGTGGTTCTTTGAATCTGTTGCTAAATGTCGTAAGTCTTAGGCATAGAATATCTCGGGTCATTTGAACCAGATTTTTTTTTTAAAGTGGAGCTCAGGATGTTACATAAATTAAAAAGTATTTGCCTGAATTGAAACTTCTAACATCAAAGCTAACAATTAGACTACACATTGCAAATATTGTTGGTGTCAGAAGTTCACTGTTTTAATAGATCACACACGGAGAGGGTCTGATTTCTGTAACACAGATAAAGAATATTAAGTTAAATAAAACTTTTGATATGGTCAACACCAAACTTCTTCCCTAAAGTTTCAACACACACTTTAAACTTCCATCTAACTGTTGCTCTGACAATAAGTTTATAAGTGTTTTTTAAACGTGTATCTGTGTCCTGTCACGTGATGACCACACCCTTGGCTACACACTGACCACTGTGTCCGTCTATCAAGAATGGCCATAGAAAGCTTTTGATGTCTTCATTGTCACTGTCTGATGTGTGAAATCTAACGTGACACTGAGGCTGTAGATAGACATAGACAAACGTTGAATTATTCCACGGTGGGGCTGCTGCCATAACAAGTATAAGTTTAGTGGACACTGGCACAATAAAAATAAGATACATTTGTGCAATAGTGGTCTAGATATATCCTTTATACATATACATACATACATACATACATACATACA
>MUZC01000998.1:431023-444560 GCA_002072015.1 Radix auricularia | reverse complement strand
ATATATATATAGCCATTTAGGCTTTTGATTTAAGATTGTTTACAAGTGGCCAAACTTAAATCAAACAAGATAATCTAAACCAAACAAGATGATCTTAACCAAATAAGATGATCTTAACCATACAAGATGATCTTAACCAAACAGGATGATCCAAACAAAACAAGATGATCTAAACAAATAATGTACAGTATGCACGGATTATGTACAAAGATTATGTACACAAATGATTTACACAGGAGAACTGAAAATTATTTTAAAAATTCCAAGTCCCAATATTTAAAAACATCTAAACTGGAGCAGTGATATCATTTTGATGTAAGCTTTTATTTCAGATCAACCACAAGTCAATTGTTACATGTATCCTTTTCGTTGATATTAATTATTATTAAAGATTTTTGAATAAAATGTCCTGAATGTCAAATGGAGCGTAAGGGGTTGGAGTACCCAAAATATGCCAAATGTTTGAGGGTTTGAACTTTGACATGGTCATAATTGAGAATGAATGTGGGATGGGATGGGGGTGGAGGAGGTTAATGATACACAATCTGGACCTTCTAGAAATTCATACTGAAGTTGTAAAGTTTGGAAAATATCTGTTAAGTGGGCAAAGACTGAATGGAAGTCGAATTTCAGATACAAGATTACATGAATATGCTGGGACCTTTTATTTTCATTATACGAGTGTATTGAATGTGGAACATGGCTGACTCACCTTGAACTTACGAGACTCATAGGCGATGAGATAAGGTGGGTCCTGTACACTGAGCCCCCAGGCTAACCTGACAGTGGATTTCGTGTATTCAGCCAAAGCGGCACACGTCTTCAGGCCTGGATAATCATAGAGCGTGGCGTAGATGTTCTGACAAACTTCCTGGAGGAGATTTTATCAAACAAATCACAGCCCCAGTCATGTTGAAATTGTCATGTTAAATATTTACAGATAACATTCTGTCGTAATTAATAGTTTGTAGGTACTGGTAATTGAGTGAATAATGCGGAGAGAAAGAAGAGGGTAAACTCAGAAGAAGAGGGAAGAATAATTATAGGCCAAGATATAAAGTACATCAACTTAAACAGGGCAGAATCTCTGAAGGTGGTAAATAACAAGCCATCATAAAGAAATTTAGGAGCTGCAATTGCTTGTGGTTTAAAATTAAAATAATATTCATAGATACATGTATATCCCAGATGCTCTATCTCACCTTAGATAAACTAATATCGTATATGAATTGCTCTGAGATATTGAATATACTTACATGCACAATGGGTCCAATGTTATAATGATCTATTGTTTTGATAAGGTAATTGCTAATGTGTCTTTCCATCTCTGCTGATACTGGATCTAACTGTTGCTGGGGGTCTTGTATCACAGGTAGGCACAGGAGGTGACGAAGTTTTCCTCTCAAGTCTTGAAGTGCTTGCTGGACACACCTGAATGCAAGCTGAAGAAAAACTATTCTATTGTGTATTCATTTATTTGATATTTTTAAATATAATATGCAATGAACACAAACCATTTGAAAATTTATAACAGGAAAAAAGGTATAAAAGTTTTTTTTTGTTTTTTTTTTTTAAAAAACATTAAATGTGATAGGTACTAGAAATAACCCAGTAAGTATAAGAGATATGCTTTCGAGTCAAGCAGTTTATAGAATCCAAATTTAAATCCTCTCTCTCTTTTCATATACCACAGCACGTATATTTTTAATGTGGAAATCTATATTAATATTTTAATGTTTTACGCTTTTAATACACTGCTGATATTTCCTTTATATTTAATTTTTTTATTAATCAAATAAATATTATGTGGTTATTTAAATTACATTGGAGTCTATAATGGTAATATGCAATGTGGAGACTAATCTAAATAGTTTAGATTTTAAAAAATACATACTTCTTTGTGTAATTAATATCTTACCACTAAAACAGAAAACAGTATTTTCATTTTGAGAATGTCAAGGCCATGCAGCTCTGGAAGACTATCCAATGCATCCAGCGTATCCACTCGCCCTTCACGGTACAGGTCATCATAGGCGCGCACTAGGACCGTGGGTCTCTGGGGGCCGAGACTCAAGTCCTCAAAGACGTGACTAGGTTTGTTGGTGAACTGAGTGTGGACCTGGTCAGCTAACCTGGTAGGGTGATTAGGATTGGTTGGGGGGGGGGTATTATCGGCAAAATGTTTGTATTTATTTATGGAAACGTATTTCCCATAAGTGGGTATAATGCCTTTAATGAGTCAATGTTTGTGTTTGTGCTTTGTCTGGGCAATGTTTCCATAAATGCCTCACTGACATAATTGCCCTGATGTCAGATGTCCTAACGGACAATTCTCTATGTCACCAGGCTTTAAAGCCTCCAGTAACGTATAATTATTCTGCGAATGTATGATCAAAAAGAAACACCGACCCTTTGCCATTGGCCATGCAATAAAACACCAGACAAAAGAGCTTTGACTAGAATAGCAGCAATGATGTCTTAATGTAAACGTTTCCAGTTATGTATTAAAAATATTTTAGTTGCAAAGCTGTAATTGCGATTTATCTCCCGCTCCTCCAATCAATATTTAGTAATAATCTAAATTGTATGGCAGATACGTGGACCCATTGACACGAATCGACAGATGTTTCTCAATAGGTAGACCTCTAATGTTACACATCACTTTTCCACTCACCTTTCTCTCATCAGTTTCTCTTGTTCTTGTAACTTGATGATCTGGTCCCGTGCCTGGCTGAGCTCATCCCTCAAGTAACGTATTTCTTGTTCCAGGAGGGCGATGCTCTCACTGGGTTTTGTGACCGCCTCCACCAAGACGCCATTCTGACTGACCGTCTCTGTCGTTACCTTTTCGTCCATTCCCCGTGGCTCGCGGACATATGGCTTATCAGTGGCTTTCCTTCGAATGGAACTATTGAGGAGTGCAATGTCGGGTCTGTTTATATCTACAAGAGTATATAAAAAATAGCACCAATTAAATGTGTTAAGTTTATAGTCAAACTAATAAATGAATTGCTGCATTGTGTATAGGTAAATATTTTAGACAGTAAATCTTTTTCTCGGGCGTATTTAAAAAAAATAACTCAACGTGTAGCCGGCAACCTGTAGAACTTATTTCACAAACAAATGATCATGATTGTTTGCTTTACAGGAATAAAACAATACCAACGTTAAACCTTTTTGTCGAATAATTGCATCTTACATTTGTTATTAATGTCTGTTAAACAATTGCTTCGTGTGTTTATTTCATTTTTATATGGCCCTTGAACGTCACAGTTCTGAAAGATTTATTTTCAAAGACACAACTCTGTATGCTGTTAGTCAAAAAACAAAGTGAGCCGGGATTGTATAAAGGACACATACAGCTATAGCTCTTTTGATCTATAGTTTAAACTAATAAAAGGCAAAGCCCTGACTGACTGACTCTCTCACTCATCACTAATTTTCCAACATCCTGGGCAGGTAGAAGCACGAAACTTTAGGACGTTGATGAGTACAACCTCACGATGATAATAGGCAAAAACAATTTTAAAAATATCACTCATTGGGAGCCAAAATAGTAGTTTTTTTTTCCTTTTATAAGTTATATTAACAAATAAGTTTAAACTTTTGTTATTGTTTAAATGGATGTAACTTGACCATACTTGGTACATAAAAACTTGATTACCCATATTAAAATTATATAGGGCAATAAATTCTTAATGTTACTTCCTTTTAGTCTGGGGACCCCAATTCTTTTTTTTCCAAAAACATTTAATTCTTTATTCGATTTTAAACGATTTGACCAGTGTTGCCAAATAAATCAATCATGATCCAGATTGAAATCAATAGATATTTTTAAATTTAAATCTTACACAAATTGTTTTCTTTTGTTAGCTGTATAAATAGTATGGGGCCGTACATAAATGACGTCACGCGATTTTGATCGATTTTCAACCCCCCCCCCCCACCTTCATCGTCACACATCGTCACAAAAACTTAGACACACCCATCCCTTTTTTCCAATATGACATCACAAAGCTGTGGACCCCCCCCCCTTTTACAAGCGGTATTTTCTTTTTGAAAATGAGTATATTTCAAATCGTCTTTATTTTCATTTAAATATGTATAAGGATACACTCTAATAATCGTCACACGCGGAAATCCACGTAAAACGTCATTAAAAAATAGTAAGAAATCGAATTTTTAAGTGTAACTTTGATTTAAAGTAGTGTGTGTTTTTTTTTTGACGTGACGCCAAAATTCTTAAACTCCCTCCTCCTCCTCGTCACGCATCGTCACAAATGTGGGGACCCACTTGCCCCTATGTGCGTGGCGTCATTAATGGATGGCCCCTATTGTATTGATGCAATCATATTGATGCAACCGTCAAGAAACTTGATAAAGTTATTGAGCATGTTCCCATAAAAGTTTCTGGCATTAAATGTTTTTAAAATACCACTTATCTGTAAACTGGGGCCAAAAATGTCTTTCCCCCCCAAACATGAGTTATATAAAAGGTATCTTAAACAGTGTCTATTTGGTTAAATTTATGGATCTTGACCAAACAAAGAACATAAAATTTGATGGGCCCTTTAAAATTCTAGAGGGTACTAAACTCCTAATGTCCACTCTTTCGGGACCTGTGGCCGAAAATCTTTGTGTGTGTGTGTGTGTTTGTTGTTATTAACTTTTAAAACCGTGTTATCCATTTAACTTTTAAAATATTGACAGATAATGACACATATCTCAATCATATTCCAGATTGAAATTTTCAGGCCTATGAACTTTACATCTTCCACCCTTTTTTGCCCTGAGCCCTTAATTTCATGTCATTTCCAATTTGATTTTACACAACGTTGACAAATATTGACACAAAGGCTATCCATCATGATTTAAATCAACAGGTCTTTTGAAATGTACATGTTGCACCGATTAGGCGTGGGACCCTTTAAGTTGTTTTCTTTTTCTTAAATAAACTGTATAAATAGTATTTCAGTTTTATATCGAAATTCTACGGTAACGGACCAAACGGTTGACAACCTTCGCTCTGTTTCGTAAATGTCTTCCCTGCTCTAACTGACAACGATGAACATACTTATTTCATTGATATGACGCCAATGTCAGTGGCCATATTGATCCAACCCATAGGGCCTTTGACCCATCTTCCCCAAATTTGGTACGCGTGTTCTCAATATAAACTTAAATCCTACTCTTCCGCTCGCTGCAGCCCACGGGGATTTTGCTGGTCTAGCTATGTTGGAAAATTACATTTGTGTATGGGGCCGTTTATAAATGACGTCATGCACATGGGAGGTCACACATTTGTGACGATGTGTGACGAGAGACAGAGGCGTGTTTTAAAAATTTGATGTCACGTAAAAAAACGCGCTACTATAATTAACATTTCCACTTAAATATTTGATTGCTTACAATTTATTTAATGACATTTTACTTGGCTTCCAGAGGCGTAGCTAGGAATTTGTAGGGGTTTGGTGCTTAATCTCTTTGGGGGCCCCACATCCATGACAGTAGCGTAATATTTAGTGTAAAAAATTTCAGACACTAATTTTTGGGCCTCTCATTTGGGGCTCGGTGGGACCTTCGAATTTGTCCCCCTTACCCCTCCCATAGCTAAGCATCTGATGACTTCACGCGTGTATCATCAGAATGCACCTTTACACTAAATGCATACATAAAAGAAAAAATTAATTAGAAACATGCTCATTTTCAAACAGAAAATACGGCTTTTATGTGGGATGGGGGCACGCAAAGATTTGTGACGTCATGTTGGAGTTTAAACTTTAACTGTTTGTGACGACGTGTGACGATGGGGGAGGGGGTCAAAAATCGTCTAAAATCACGTGACGTCATAATAAAGGGCCCCCTCTCATTAAAACAAATAACTCTCTACTCTAGAAAACGTCGTGCGCAATCTTACAGGAGAAAGAGGAAAACTAAGTTTTGTTTTTTCTTAATTTAATAATTGTCTACCGGGTGGCGGGGCCTTTCTTCTGTGCAATTAATTTTAAAATAATTATTCGTTCTTTGAGCTAGTGATATAAGTTGGATTATGTCAATTTAAAAATATTGAAATAGTTGCGTAAAATATCTCTAAGCTGCCAGTTGGAATGTTTTTTTTTCCTTTGTGTGTGTGTGTGTGCGTTTGCGTGAGAAATGGACTTTCCACACCTTTGACCCCCAGGTAAAGCACAATGGAGAGAACGCATTGTTATGGTGCGTACAGTTTGTCTCCGCTTAACTAAGTACGTGCTCTAGCAAGCTGTCGCTCCAACGAAGGTATAGAGAAACCAGTGCAGGTAATTATAAACTAAAGGAGGTATTTTAAAACCATGGCATGAATAGGAAACCTACGGCAGTTACAGGCAGACGATGGCCGGGTATCGTAACAATATGCAGGCTTAGACAAACTATGGCTGGTATGCGAAAGTTATGGGAGCTATAGAAAAGAGATGGCAATTTAAAAAAAAAAATTAAATATGGAAAGAATAGATAAATAATGGTGGTTAAAAACAAAACAACGGGCACTTGAAAAACTAGGGCATTTACAGAAAAACTATGTCAGGTTTTTAGAGAAGTATGCCATGAACAGGTAAATAATGTCAGTTTGGAAACACTGTGTCATGAGATGAAAACAGTGGCGGTAAATACAAACTATGTCAGGTATAATAAAAAATGAAGCGGGTATAAACAATCTAAGTCTATTACATAAAAAATGGCAGCCACAAGCAAATGATAACAGCGATATAACTGCTATTGCATTGCAAATAATAATAATTAATTAATTAGAAGAAAAAAAAAAAGAAAACTATGACACTGATTGATTGATAAGCTATTGGGATTGTAAAAATAGATATATATAATAGATATCAATAAAATTGTTTTGAAATTCTATAACCTAAAGATTTAAAATTAGATAGAGTAACATTTAAATCTATGGATTGTTTAAATTAATCAGTTTATTTTTTAATAAAAAATATGTTTTAAATCCGATACAATAGCTGGAGAAAACTCAAGCTTATCATTTCATTGAAGCCATGTTTTCACTGCTAGGCGCTTTTTAAAAATATTATTAGTAAAGGAGGATCAATTCATTGAAGAAGTGCATCTCTACTAGCAAGCATAAAGCATACAAATTAATCTCCACTTCAGATACCATGAAATGAAAGCAAACACGTTTTAAAAATGGACATAGAAAAACAACAAAAAAATATCAACAGCATTATTGTAACTCAGTGCCTGTAGTAACAACAGTGTAGTTGATCGGGTGTGAACATTGACTGCCCAAGAAAGGCAGCATAAATTTATTTGAGACATATATTAAAAATAAAACATACGTCTCGTTATGTAATTTATGTATTTGCGCCAGCAAATGTTTTAAATTGTCTTTTAAAAAAAAGTTGCCTTGCTTCCAACCTGGCTGGACTTTTACTATAACAGTAAAATAATTAACATTATTTTGAATCAACTCTTAGATTTAGATGCGCGGGGCTGACAAAGCCAGTGTTTGATTAGGTAAATTTGAATTACTTATGATATAGTGCCCGTACTGCATCCTTACTTATGACAGAAACATAAATCTATGTTATATTTTAGAGCCTCAAGAAAAACGTAAACTGGTGACCTTTCAGTGGTTTAACTTATAGTGAAATATGATAGACTCAGATTTGACGCTGGTGTGAACGGTGTTTGTGTAAATACGTGGAGAACTTGTAAATAAGATGTTTTTGTATCAGAACAATTAGGTCCCCACTGTTTACAACAGAATTCTGATCTGAGGAGTATGTTTTTCTTCTTTTGGTGTGGGAAGGGGGTGGGGTTAGTGCTTGGAATTAAACTGTTCCATTTTTCCATTTAATATTAAAAAANTATATATGCAGGCTTACACACACACACACACACATTTATATATATATATATATATATATATGCAGGCTTGTCCGTGGGACATATTTTTCTGTCCCATCCCATGGCAATTTATGCCTGTCCCATCCCATGGGACGTTTCCCATGGGAATCCCATGGGAAAACATTCCTATGGACAAGCCTGTATATATATTATATACTTTTCTTAAAAGTGTTTAGATTTGATGTTAGGATAAATGAAAAAGTTAAACGTTCACGGTAATCCTACCCCCCCCCCACACACACACACATACACACAACTTCAGAACAACTACAATGGTTTAGTTGAATGTTGTGTCTGCATTCTATGATATAATCATGTCTAATCTGGTGTCCTACTTTGGCAGTACGACTTGTTATCTGTTGATTCACGGTCAAGGAGTCTCACGTTTGTGGCTATCGAGGTGTACTTAGATTTTGACAAATATGATTGTTGAGTTTGATTCCGATAAAATCTTTAACAAAGGTACATGTTAATGAAGTCCTGTTGAAAAACATAATATTACTTTATTTTAAAAAAAGTCGTACTTACATCTATTCTCAGGGAGGTAACGGGCAGGCGTCGAGAAGGGACGGCCGAGTCGGTCTGTGTCACATGGGCTGCTCGGGCTGTGGCCCTCGGGGTTAATTGGTCGACCACGCCCCCCGCCTGTGAGAAAAGTGAATCACTAATAATAAGTTATGGTGAGCGGCAGGGTTTGGATAACGTTATGGGCGAGCGAACACGGGAACAAGGGAAGTAACCTACCACGAGTTTTACACACAACTACGGCCTGAGCCTGTGGGACGGCCGGTGAATCAGACTTTCTTCAAGTGTTACACCGGCATTCCTTGCCAGGAGAACAGAGAAAATGGGGCATGATTGTGGGCGGGGGAGGGGGGGCGCTCTCTAAAATGGGGCATGATTGTGGGCTAGGGGGAGTGCGCTCTCTAGAAATGGGGAACGATTGTGGGCGGGAAGGGGGGCGCTCTCTAAAAATGGGGCATGATTGTGGGCTGAAGGTGCGCTCTCTAAAATGGGGCATGATTGTGGGCAGGATGGTGCACTCTCTAAAAATGGGCCAGATTGTGGGCTAGGGGGGGATGCGCTCACTAAAAATGGGCTAAACACAGAGATAGAGAAAGAATAGCCGTGGAAGACATGTGTGGGGGTAAAGGGAGACGCCCGGGAGAACTTTATCCACCAGTGACGACATAGATCAAAGGCGTGTTGATATGAATCACGTGTGTCTATGGGCGTGGTTTTTTTGGAGACAGTGTAGATCATAAGACACTTAGGTTTGTGTGATAATATTGATGACCTATCTATACAACCATTGTCTTTACAACTATATGCGACTACAATTAAAGTACGTTTCATTGATTGCACAGTCATTTCATGAACTTGAATTTTAGTTTTTTAAAAAAGGAGTTTCAACATTGAACTACTTTTCATCAACAACCAAGAAGTATATTGACCTTTCACTCTGGATTGTGTTTATAAAAATAGTGTTAATGTTATCGCATTAACCATACTAGAAAGAAGTACAATATAGAAGGTTTTGAAAGATCAAGGGATGCCACTCAGGAAATCCTCCTCCATATCAATAACAAATAAATTATGAAATGGCGTCCCTTAATTACCTCCCATTGATACTTAATTTTATAATTATCTTACATTTTTTAGTATTTGAGCATTTTAAATTATTTTCATAAAATCACACTTTTTTTATTTTAAAATTCCACTTTTTTTTGTCCACCCTGAGTATAGAGAATAATTGATACAAACGTGTATTTGATTCAAGTGTTAAAAATTAATAACGTCAAATACTAATTGAATGGAACATTTTCGCAAAGAAGAAAATTTTCCCTTTGTAAAGCATTACGATTTTTTTATTTTACTTTCAGAATTCAGAAGAAACATTAGGAAACTCATTCTCTCTTTGTCAATTTGTAAAAATCAGCTTAGTCATACTCATACTATGGCAAGGGTGGTGGTGGGGGGTGTGTGAAAGTTCTGTAATTAAATGTATTTGTATTAATTAATTTTTAAAAAAATTTTTTGACAATCATAAAATTTTTATTGCAGCATATTTAATGACTCGCTTGAATTGAAAGTATTACTGTAATAGCTAATCAACCGCCGGTCCAACTTGCATGTGACGTATTTCGTTCCACTACGTCAGTAATATCTAAGATGTTTCATTCCGGTGCCTATTCTAAGTGTGGTTTTACACCTGCTCAATACGTTATATTCAGACAAGTACATTAGGATATATTGAAAATTATATATAAAGTAGAAGAATGTATTGTGTACTAATAAATGCAACACATGTGAACGACTCAAAACGTCACTTGGCAAATTCAAACAAAAGAAAGTCAAAGTGCTAAGTGGCCGTCCATAAAATACGTCACACCATTTTGGGACCCTTTTATCTCCCCCCTCCTCCCTGTCACAAATCTCGGACCTACCCACCCCCTCTAAAGTAAGTCACACTTTCGAACAGAAGTTTTTAAATTACCAAATTAATTAAACAATTTAATATATAACACCATGACATCACACAAGGCAGTACATCCCCCTGTCACAAACTGTCACACTTTCTTACACCCCCTCCTCCCATCTGGAGCTTGATGTACTTCATGGACGGCCTCTAAGGTTTGTACCATGCCTGATACATTTCTAATTGGATTAAAATTAAAAATAAACAAAATAAAATTTCAGGATACGTAACAAAGTCTCTACGAGGAAGGCGCAGGAATCTATAATTAAAATTAAATGCCTCCTAGGTGGTAAAATAAATATTTGAAAAAATTATTTTTTTGCTTGTTTTTGAAGATTTCAGATTTCATATTTTTATTGCCTTTTAATATTTTATGTAAGGAATAATTTTGAACCGTGGGTAACTGCGCCCCCCCCCCCCACAAACACACACTCACACAAACACACCTCATTCTAATAGTCTCACTTGTTAACGCACCGATACTTAAGGCGATAATCTTATTTCAGTCTACTCATAATACGACCCGTTACAGAGTTGGGCACGAATAGTTTAGTCCAACACATTACACTTTAGTGTGACAGAGTACGTACAGCTTAAATTATAACTAGCATAGTTTTTTTAATTACTTGACCGAATGTGAAATATATTTTTCACAGTTAAGATAATGACCAAAGAAATGCAGACTCCCAACACAAAAGTGTGCTTCTGCGATAACGTCTCGCTATTCACCAACAGCTTTAGATGCGGTCCCAGGAAAGTCAACAAAGTTAATTTTTTAAATATGTTAGAACGACAGAATATCGCGTGTCTCGGTCACAGATAAGATAAAACCTTTTAAGAATGTAACTCTAAGTCGCAGGCTGCTTGGTCCAAACGGGATTCATTCACTTAAATGGACCGAGTTCCAGTCAACCGCTCAAAACGATATAAAGAGCAGGGACTCGGAAGGTTCTCACAACTAACTCACTACAATCAGTTCAAACGCTGCTGATCGAAGCCCTCGTCACCTCCAACTAGCTGGGAACTATTGAACCGTACCAAAACAAAATCTGAGCCTTTTTTCAAGCATAATAAAATGTGAAGTGAATGGAAACAGTATTTAGATAGAAGTGCTGGAGTATATCGCTCAAAATATGGGCAAATTGTGTGGATATTTTTATATACAACTAGCGATATTCTTAACGCATCTATCAGGTTTGTACATTTTTACCCAGTAAATTAGATAAAGTTGTTTTAATGCTTGTCTTTAAATGTGTACTAAATATGTCTACACTAGAGGCAAGTACCCGGCTTCTCACGGGTTTTAAATGAGGTTTTCTGTAGAAGCGTACTATACTGTTTATTTGCATGAAGTAAAAGAGTACATTTATCTTAAAGCAGGTCAAATACAATTGCCTATCAGAAAAGTATAGTGTCTGCAATTATATACCAGCAATCCCAAGACTGTGGCACACCAGTTAAGACTGCACCATTATGGTAGTGTAATTAACAACTCTCCAAATAGTAGAATTAAAGATTTTCAATTTTTATATAGCTTATAAGAGTAAAAAAACAACACTATATTTTGGCATCAGGCTCCCAATAATTAAGTGTTATAAATAATTTTTTTCGCCTGTTACCATTGCAGAAGTGTACTCAACAACTTTCGAAAACTTCATACTTCTACCTACTCGGACATAGGGGAATTAGTGGCTTTTAAATTTTATAAACGTTGGCCCCACATGAGCAGGAGTTTAAAAAATTTTCTTCATTAATTTTCATCGTGAGTGCCTCCTCAACAAATTTACAGACTTTTATGCTTCTACCATCACCGAAAATTAGAGAATACGTAATGAATTTGTTTTTATATCAGAACAAATAAATTTGGGCCCCAGCCCCCGGGGGAGGGTTGTTTTTTTTACTCTTCTTACCACTGCAGTTATGTATTTCTCAACTTCCCAGAGTATCATGCTTCTACCTAAACGGGAAATGGGAGAATTAGTAATTTTCACTTTTTATATGGCTCATATAAAGAAGAAAACTACATTGGGCCCCAGCACCCTTACAGTTAGAGAGATAATTTAAATATTTTTTCAGCTGTTACCATTGGAGATGTGAAATACAGCTCATGTGTGAACACCAGCCCCACCTGAATGAGAATTTTAAAATAATTTTTCTCCAATTTTGTTGGGAGAGTGTGCTCAAAAACTTCCAAAAGTTTCATTTTTTACGTTTACGGTAAATTTGAGCAATAGAGATAATACGGTTTTTAATATAAGAAAAAACTACATTTGGGCCCCTAGCCCGCAAGAGTGGGATTTTTAAAATTATTTTTTTTCAAATTAGCGTTGGTAGAGTGTAGGCCTACTTAACAACTTGCCAAGCTTTCCTGCTTCTACTTCACGGAAAATAGGAGAATTGGTGATTTTCAATTTATATATAGCTCATATAGCGAAAAAACATTTGGGCCCCTGGACCCCAGAAAGTGATTATTTAAATATATTTTAGCCTGTTATAATTTTGGAAATGTACTAAACAATATCCTAAAATCTCATGCTTTTGTCTACTCGGGAAATAGGAGAATTAGTTATTTTCAATTTTATATACCTCAAATAACGGGGGGAAAACGTTTTTGGGCCCCCGGCCCCCATGAGTGGGAATTTATGGAACGATTGCCATTATTGTCGGGAGAGTATGCTCAAGAATTTCTAAAAAGGCTCATGATTTTACCTACACGGTAAATTTGAGAATTAGTGATGAGTGAGTTTTTAACATAAGAAAAAACTAAATTTGGGCCCCCGGCCCTCAATGAGTGGGAAGTTTAAAATTCTGTTTTTGCAAATTAGCGTTAGGAGAGTCTACTTAACAACTTCCCAAAGGTTCATTCTTCTACCTACACGGGAAATAGTCGAATGGGGCATTTTCAGTATTTATATAGCATAGCATTTTTTAGTAAAAATAAAAGAACTACATTTGGGCCCCCGGCTCCCAGTAATTGATAATTTAAATATTTTTTCCCCTGTTACCACTGCGGGGTTGTACTCAACAATTTCCGAAAAGTACATGCTTCCACCTAATCAGAAACCTGATCTTTCTTGAGACGTGATTGTATTTCGTTGTCTACATTTGGTTAATATAGCCCACTTAAGAAAAAGTACATTTGGGCCCCCGGCA
>MUZC01000998.1:408632-420739 GCA_002072015.1 Radix auricularia | reverse complement strand
TGTATAGGCCTATATGAAGATAGTTTAGGAGACATCTGTATAGGCCTATATGAAGGTAGTTTAGGAGACATCTGTATAGGCCTATATGAAGGTAGTTTAGGAGACATCTGTATAGGCCTATATGAAGGTAGTTTAGGAGACATCTGTATAGGCCTATATGAAGGTAGTTTAGGAGACAT
Organism: Radix auricularia; assembly: GCA_002072015.1. Taxonomy (NCBI): domain Eukaryota; kingdom Metazoa; phylum Mollusca; class Gastropoda; family Lymnaeidae; genus Radix; species Radix auricularia. The sequence goes on along the minus strand of MUZC01000998.1, from coordinate 420,560 downwards.
CTGTATAGGCCTATATGAAGGTAGTTTAGGAGACATCTGTATAGGCCTATATGAAGGTAGTTTAGGAGACATCTGTATAGGCCTATATGAAGGTAGTTTAGAAGACATCTGTATAGGCCTATATGAAGGTAGTTTAGGAGACATCTGTATAGGCCTATATGAAGGTAGTTTAGGAGACATCTGTATAGGCCTATATGAAGGTAGTTTAGGAGACATCTGTATAGGCCTATATGAAGATAGTTTAGGAGATATATGTATAGGCCTATATGAAGGTAGTTTAGGAGACATCTGTATAGGCCTATATGAAGATAGTTTAGGAGACATTTCAATGATTGATAGAAATGAGGCAGTCATGTATGAAGTTTTCTTTAAAAATTTCTTGATGATTTTCCTGGGAGTGTTAGGTCTTGACTCTCGACAATTGTAGTGTAGTATAAGTCAGAAGCCTAAAGTTATAACCTGTTAACTAATTTGGTTGACAACTTTTTTCTTCTCTTCTATTATTTTTTTCAAAATAGGCTTTATATTATAAAAGTATGACTGTGTACGTATTAATCAACATATGGTCTTAAAGTCATACTCCATCTCTAAATAAAAAAATATCATAGTCACTATAAATCCTTATTAATGAATCCAGTTATACTATTCAGTGTCTCCCAGTTTTCCAAATAGATTAAAGACGCTGGAGATATAGGTGACTAAAAACTAAATGAAATTCGTTCACTTTTCATTGTACTCCAATTTCCAGGAATTCAAGCTAGTTATTTTCCTTTCTTTTACAGAAACTTTTACAACGAGTAACCAGCATAGAGGCGATCATTGATCTTCAAACAAAGGTCTCGATCCAACCTGACGGGCCCCAAATTTCACGACAAAAAATCGCGTCCTACACGAAGGACACACAGAGTCCAATTCTGAGAACTACGTCAGTGACGCATGAGGTCATGGAAAAAATGGAATCTTAAAAGAAAACTCCTGATATTGAAGTCTAACATAAAAACCTGCGCTAAAGATGCTCGATGTATTATGAACAAGAAATGCACTAGAAACTAAAAGTAAAAGAATAGCTTATCTATATTATTAGTTTAATATATTAAGGATGAGATTCCTCACTTTTATTTTGTGCTGCCTCTAAAAAATCAGCATTGATTCATTTACGTCATATTCTTCAGTGTTAATTTAAAAACACAATCTTGTATGCTGAAATCAAGATTATATTCTCTTAATTTCCTAATTGACAGATAATTGTTATAAGACTGTCAATGCGGATTTCGGCCTTTATTTTTGAACTGAGAAAATTAAAGGTCATTACGATTTCTTCCATGAATTCATTTTCAAGTAAGACGAATTAAGTATACTAGATGCGGCTAGCGTACCATACACCGCAGACTTGCTCGAAAATAGTGCAAAAAAAGTGGGAAATGAACGGACACAAACACAAACATTTTTAAAAATTAAAAAAAATTATGTCCTAGCTGGGGCTTGAACCTACGACCTGACCTTCTGCGTGTTAGGCGAATGTAATCACCACTACACTACGAAATACATGCTATTTTGTTGTTCTGATAGAACAAAGTAATTGACCTCAATTGAGCGCATTTTTGGTCTCGATGACCCCCACTCTTTACACTACCTTTTCTTGACAGCTGAGTGGTTGGAGTGGGGGGGGTAGACGGCTTGCTTGGTGTCGTGCATTGTTGGACCATGAGGAGAATTATATATATATATATATATATATATATATATTTATTTATTTATTTATTTAAACGTTTTTTCTTCAGAAAGAGTAACGGTTACTCACCAATCACGTGACCTTTTGTTCTTCCATTTTGATGTGTGCCCATGTTCACATGTTGTATGTGCATTCGATCCATGATGGAGTGAGCTGTATCCATTGAAACGTCGTCTTCATCATCTGAACTAATGTCCACAACCTGTTGAACCATCGCCTCCCCTTCAATCTCCGCCATGATGTTTAGGAGGGCACCGTAACCCTTTGAAAACCGACTTAATGTCAGGCCGAGAAAGGGCTCCGACTGTAGTTCAACTTCACTCATTTTCCTCAATTCGGAGTCATGGAACAAAAGAATCTGTTAAGAATGTTCAAGTTAATTTACATCATCTCAAGACATAATGTACATAATAATAACACATATAAAAAGGGGATGGGATCTTAACAAATACACAGAAAAAAATTCGGAGTGCCTTCGCGTTTTTAAAAATAACAAAGATAAGAATAACAATGAACTCTAACGTTGTTAGACCATCTAAATTTCTTGAGGCTGAAGTATGAATGGTAAAAGGGACTTTTAGGAACCCCACCCCCGAATAAATGCAAGTAACGTTGGCCCTCGATGAAACTCAAAGATTTCATTAAAGTTATCGTAAATAAAATTATCGAATAATAGAAGTCGAAATAAATGAACAATGCATGCAGTTTTCTGGTGAAAGATTTTAAACATCAGAACTATCACACTTTAGACCTTGTTTAAACAGAATGTCAAAACATGTAGCATAACAATTTAAAATAAAACAAAATCATCTCATTGGTAATCTTCTAATGTTTATTTAAATGTTATACTTCCATCTCATTAGAAAGATCATCAGACTCACTAACCTTATCATAATCGATCCGCCTCTCCAATGCAGCCACCAATTTTCTTAAGAACCTTCCTGACAGGACGGGCTCCATGAGGTTCAGTAGACTTTTGTTCTTTATGATGCGGTCAAGGACGTCAGATCTGTAGATCTGAACCAATTCAGTTATAAGATAGTTATGTTTATTTGACAGCTTATTGCAGTGTTATTACATTGTTTCGGAATGCTAGTTAATATACTCTCATTTGATTGGTATTTAGACCTTAATTTTTGTGGATTTTTTTTTACGAAAGTAACAGTAAAATTACCTTCAACTAATGATAGCTTGTGTGTGTGTGTGTGTGAGTACACGCGCCTGGTGTGTGAATATAGGGGCGGTCATAGTTTTCTTCAGGAGAATAATTACAGTAATGTTGTTGTTGTTTAGCCCGCACTGTTCATGCGGAGCATCGTCGTAGTCGACGTCTGCAATAGTTCCAGGGCCAAGAGGCAACCTACTTGAGTCCCCAAGGCATTCCTATCTTTTATCTTTGGCCCTTTTTTCCAGCAACTTCCAATTGTGGCTAAGCCTCTCGACGTCTGCTTCCAACTCTCGGCGTCAAGTGTTTCTTGGACGACCTGTCTCCTGCCCTCCCAGAGGGTTCCAGGGCTTGCCTTGTGTTTGAGGCAAGTTTTCGTAGCGTAGAGCCAATTCATCGCCACTGCCTCTGGCGAATCTCTTGACCTTACGGCGTCTGCCTTGTCCGCTGTCGCAAGTCCAGGGTGTTGAATACGGAGAATCCTTCTTACGTAATTATTAATAAAGGACTGCGTTATGCATGGTGTGTTATGTAGTGGCGGTAATATTTGGGCTTCTTCATCAAAATCTTAAAGCGATAGTTCTGATAAAATGATGGCAGGAAGGTGTCTTGTTTATTATTATTACTACGCTTTAAGTTTTTTTTGTTTTTTTAAGTGCTTTTGAATTTTTGAAAAAAAAAAACTTATTGCGGAATAGGGTATGGTACATTTGTTTTAGAAAAAGTTAACATCATATTGACTTTCGTTTTTCCCCCACCAAATGTCAGTTATTTCGGGTTGGTAGATAACCAACATTTTAAGACCGTTAAGTAGTTGTATCATTATCCAAAAACTAAAAAGATAGCTACGTCATACTGGTAGTAATAGCCGCACTGACCTGCATTAACCTTTGATGACTGGCTTCTGTAGGGGCCGTGCCTGACGACACAGACAGTGGGACCGGATGTTTGGCCGACGGTGAGAGCTCGTCCAGCTTCTGGACGACACGTTTGTATTGGAGGATGACCTTCTCCAGCTCGACCTTGAGAGCATCGTGCAAGGTCATGAGCCTGCCACCAGATCTACCGACCATTCCGTGCTTGGCCATGTTGCGCAAACACCTGGGGTTCAAAACTCGGAGATATCAGTCCAATGTTATTTCCTTCAACGATTGATTGAATTTTAATAAAATAAATACTTTGAGTTGGCGATGCATTAAATATTTTGTTTGTGAAAGGGAAATTACAATAGAGTATAGTATGATACTAAAATAAATCTTCAACAATAAAAAATGTTTTGGGAGTTAAACTTACATACGTTTTTTAAAGTACCCCATTAAGTGCGATAAAAATGTAATGTTGCAATTCACACGCACAAAATAAGTATACATAAAGGAATCAATAAAATCGCTCTTCTTTCTTAACACGTGTGTATAATTATTTAATACTTCTTATCAAAGTTTTCTCAAAATCTAAACCTCTGATGTCGACTTATAATACATCACAGATTCTAATTTTTTATATAACAAGCTTAGTAAAATGAACTCATTGGCATTACAAACATTGCGAACCTTATTTTTTTTTCTAAGTGTTTAAATAAAAATACAGCTCATTTGTTTCTCTCATCAATACGACATAGTCTATGTGCATTTTTTTTGCATCATTTCTTGTATTTCAACGCCATGAATTGTGATCACTGCCATGTACCTGTCTATGGCTCGTTTTCTCTGTAAGACCGTGTTCCTCAAGCTGGGATCTACTTTCACAATGATACCAAGAATCGTGCGACATTGAAGTAGGAATGAGCTGATTCTCTCCCCTGACTTGTTCACATTCGGAAGAGCAAATAACGTGACCATTTTCTTCAGTAACTGGTCGGTCATCAGTTGACCTGTCGGAAAGTCCAAGTTAGGCGTGTGGAACACCTGGGGAAACAATGTGGTTGGTACACAAAAATATAGCATAAAATAGTTCCCTTGCGTACGAATAAATGTAGTTGTGTTCTGGCTGCAACTGTGTGTTCAATAAAATTAACTGGATGATCAAGATACAATTCCTAGAAGCACGTAGTCTACATAATGCGTTTTGATTAAGTTCATTATTTGAACGCGTTTTTTTTCAAATAGCTTTACCACTGTGGCTGCAGTTTGGCTGATTATTTCTTTGGTTATTGTAAACGATAACTGCTTTTTTAAACTGAAAACCCGCTAATCTTTGTCATACTGTTTTTTTTTTAATAAAAAAAATGAATTTAATATGGAATAATAGTTTATTATCATCGATGTTATTATTATTGTTTTTATTATTAATTTTTAGCTATTTAGACTACCCTCCTATCCTTTACGCTTCGTCCCCAATTTAATTGAGATTTTAGCCCAGTTATGTCTCACCTTCAGTGCTTTTTTCTAGCAGGATGCTCCTGTTACGGCATTCCGGCACATTTTTTTCCACAGACTGTTTTGTATTAATGCTTTTAAAGGCTATGTACTATGTTAAATATGCGTTCCTGTACCTTATTTAAATAGAAAAAAATCACTGCTCACCTTCAGATACAACGCTTCCACGAGCGGTAAACTTCCCGGTAAAGCTGCGTGGAGTTTGTCAACAGGAATTTCTGACAGGATGGCCGATAAGGTCATTCCCCTCAGTTGCCTCACCAAGATGGCACAGTCGACGAACCGCCTTCTTTCAAATAACCTCGACAACTTTCTATCGGAGAACGTTGACGTCACGTCAGAGGCACTCAGGCTCAATGCTTTTTCAGGGAATGACCCGAGCCATGAGCCAGATCTCCAGACATTCTTAGCTTTAGCGTCTGTCGTTCTCTTTCGTCTCACGTATGTGGCAGCCATCCTCAACTGAAATGTTTGGTCAGGAAGAAAAGACAATATGAAACTATAGAATTGTTTTAAAGAAGTTAAATTGATAGTCAAAAATATAAAAATATCAATGATGATGATGATGCTTGACTGATGAGTCAATGATCTCGAGCAAATGCTATGCTATGGAATAGGTCAGAGCAGGGGTTTAAATTTTTAAGAAGCTACTCTATGCTTTTTTTCAAGGCAAAACACATCAACAATTTGAGAACTGTGTTATATTTTGACACGAAGAATCATGTTGTACAGAGGGCTAATTTACAGAGCCAAGTATGGATCCAAATATTGATAATATTGTACTTAGGGACCCCCACGCTAATTTTGACCATTTTAACCCCCTTCCCCCTGTCAAAAATCTTGCCTGGAGATGGGGGCTACAGTACGTCACACTTTCAAACAATAGTTTTATTAACAAAATAATTGAAATTTAATATGAAACACCGTGATGTCACACATGGAAGAAACCCCCTCCCCCCTGTCACAAAATGTCACAATTTCATACAGCCCCTACCCCCTTCTCTGGAGCGTGACGTACTTTATGGACGACCCTCTAGAATACAGTAAATATCATCACATATTGTAATTAAACATTCGTCCTGTATAAAGGGCAGCTTATTGTAGTATGCAGTGAAAAGTTTACATTTCTTTTTTTAAAAAATAGTTTTATCCGACTGAAAACGTTTACCATATATGGAGCCGTCCGTAAATGACGTCACNCCCTTTTCGCCACACTTCGTAAAAAAAAACTTAAAGCCCCTCCAATATGACGTCCCAAAGCCGTCCCCCCCCCCTCAATCCCTTAAAAGCAAAATTTTCTAATTGACAATGAGCATGTTTCAAATCACTTCACTGTCATATTAGTGTGTATTTAGTTTCATTGCAAATTTGATTTAAAGTAGAGTGTGTTGATGTGACGTCACTATTCTTAAACTCCCCCCTCCTCGTCACACATCATCACAAATGTGGGGACTCCCCTCCCCCTTGCCGCGTGACGTCATTTATGGACGGGCCCTTTACTCGTTCTATAGCTCGTTCGTTCATAAGCCGACACCTGTCTTTTGGAAGAGACTAGCATTAAAAGTGTGTAATCCCGCTTGTAAGCCAACCCCAAAACTGTTTTTTGAAACTACAAATTAAATCGGTCATAATAATTGTTTACTTTGTACTTCCTATCTTTGCCTTTGGACTTTTTGTCAGGCACGAATTACCGAGTAACCGCATTTTTTAAAAAAAAAAATTTTGAGTGAGTGTAAAAAGTGGCGAAAGCGCGTCCATTAAAATTTGTTGCTGAAAGCAAAATTTGTAAAAAAAAAAAAATAAATAAAATAAATAAATAAATTAAAAAAATTATTAAAACATTCACAAAAATAAATAAAATGAGTAAATAAGATAAATGTTAAATATTACTTTATAGCTTCTTGTAGCACAGTAGAATCTTGGAGAATGTAGAAAAGGATTTTGATGACCTACAATAACAACACCGATTTTTCAAATGAACATGCAGAAATCACCTATGTCCCGCTCGTAAGCCACCCCCCATCCAATATTTCCCCTTAGATTTTTCAAAAAATGGTCGGCTTTAGAATGATTATATACGGCATTTGCCTGGTTTGGGCAGAGGCTTAATTGACCACACTTCCAGAGGTCCATATGCTTCTGATGTAGGTTGGGGACATGGGAGCACAGAAATGGGGTAAAATCTGAAACACTTTCAATGATTTGTTTGACATGGAGCAGTAAAAAATTGCTACGCTTTAAGTTTTAAAAAGTCCTTTTAATTTTAACAATATTTTGGAATAAGGTAGACCCCTATGATATATTACTATATTTGTTTCAGAAAAATTAACATCTTGTTGAATTTCATTTTTTTCCCCCTGCCAAATGACAGCTATTTCGGATTGGATATACATTAGACAGCTAGAGTAATTTGTTTAAAAATATTTAAATGCTAAAATAATACGAATTTGAATAACTTTCGGAACCATTAAACTGTCTAAAGATCCCAATCAACAGTTCAGTTATTATTTTCATTTTCTGGTCAGAACTTGGTCTGTGACGTTCAACTTGCATTAATCTCAAGTTTACAAATTGATGACGTAAGATTCAAATCTAATCGGTAAAAAAGGCGCTACACCGTGATAATGACACAAAAAAGTCTAAAACATGGACCATCAGTAGGTCTCACCTCGACCTCCACACCTACAATTCTAAAAAATGGACCATCAGCAGGTCTCACCTCGACCTCCACACCTAAAAGTCTAAAACATGGACCATCAGCAGGTCTCACCTCGACCTCCACACCTAAATTTGAACGGAAGGAGTAGTGGAGACCAAGACAGCACAAAGGTCAGTTCAAAGAGTACACATTGATAGGTCAAGCTTGATTAGATCCAGTGTGTGTGATTGACTGCCCATTTCCAGTCTTGGGCTAACAGTGCAACCAGTCACGCATGTCAAAATTATAATTACTGCGATGATCATCTATAGCTACGCTTAAATCAGCACCTTCACGAATCAAGAGACACAGACAAGAATAGAACAATGTAAATCTCAATATTGGCTCGTCATGGTTGGTGGTATATAAATTCTTTTCAATGTTTCGTTCTTTAAGGAAGCAATTGATTTTGTTTGAATTCATTATTGATGCAGGAATTCATAATCTGACAAAATGGTGTATTTGATTTGATTTGATTTATTATCATTTAACACAGCGTCATGTTAAAAGATCTTACAAACAAAATTGTCAGTGATGTGTAAACTTAATCCAATAGTGGCACACGCTGCAACTTGAAACTTGATCAAGTAGTTTGACAAGTCTTGTTGGTGTCTGGTTCTATGAATGGCATTGTTTGACAAGTCTTGTTGACAAGTCTTGTTGGTGTCTGGTTCTATGAATGGCATTGTTTGACAAGTCTTGTTGGTGTCTGGTTCTATGAATGGCATTGTTTGACTGTGTTGCTATTTGGGTAGAGTTCTAGTATTTATTTATTCGGTGGTTAATTATCATTAAGCTATTGGGATTACCATAAATATTTGATAACGTTGCTAGAATTAATCGACCTGTCGTTAAAGCAGGGGCGTCACTAGTGGTTAAAAGGTGTGCAGTTAAAACGTCTTATTCTTTAGGGAAAAAAAAAACCAAACACACACAACTTCTCAATCTTCCCGTCTGGAATTCGGGGTTGGAATAGGTGTCTGGTTTAACCAGGAAATCCAACACACTATCAACATTCGATAAAAAAAATTATAGTCTGGACGGCAAATTGAAACAAAAATTAAATTTATTTAAAAAAAAACAATAACTAACAATTTCTTGCATCCGAGCTATCATTTGCGTCAATGTGCCCAGGTTGTTTGGCGAATTTTAAGCTTGTGACACTTTTATGGTCATGAGTGGTCCGACAAATAAAGACGGTTGAGACTTCGCGGCATTGTAGGCAGAAACGTGTGCCCCAGGGCATGGGATAAACAATATATGTACAGTCTGGCGAGCCCCGTCCGACCTCACCTTCCCAATCTTTTCTCTGCCATTGTCCCAGACCCCATGGGGTCTGACGGGGATTAAACAAGGTTTTAATTGTGACGAAGTAATGTGACGTCATGGCTAAGATTGGCTGGCGAGACCTCACCTATTACGTTGTCGGCATGACATTTTATTACGAAAACTCAACAAGCTTTTTTGACGATGTGTTGTAGTACGTATCGGTATAGAAGGGGAGACTCACACAGCCGGGGGTTGATGGTCTGATTGTGAGGGCGGGAGATAGACGTCAGTCAGGCTTAATAATATACTTAAGGCTGCATACTGTCTGTGGACTTGTTAGCTTATTTATTAACTGAACTATGTTTTCCTTCATAAAAAGTATTATTCCTACCAAATAAACTTTTAGCAGCTATAGTACTCAACATATTTCTCGGATTATCATAATCTTTATGTTATATTCTAAATACTGAGTATTGCCGCCACCACTCTGCTACACACTTTTAAGAGAAGCTTGTGCCCCCTCGTCACAGCAGGTGACACCTGTAAGTGGTGTACCACAAGAGTGACGTCTCAAAACATGTGGTTGCAATAAAAGACCAGAAAGAACAGATGCATCAAAAGACCCGTAGTTAATTGGTAAATTATACGCTGTTTGAAAACGTTTCTTCTTCTATATTCACAAATAATCACATATGAAACAGAAGGAAAACACAATCCCAAGAAATATTACAAAATATCCTCAACACCGAAATTTCCCTTTTGCTAAATGTATAAATTTACCATTAATTCTACAAAAGTTCCTTGACTTTACAACTGCTCTCTACTGACTTTATTTAAAATTATGGATACCATGCAAACGGGGTGTGTATGAGCCTGACAACACGTCACAAAACAACGAACGTTTGGCAAATAGCCTTCTTCAACCAACAAATAGACAAAAACTAATAAAGAAATAAAATTAAACTTAACTGAGATTAAATCCATAGCCAAAGAGAGATCAGATTAAAGTTTAGGGAAAACAGGTTACATTTCTTAAAATAAAATGTTGGTGGGGTTTCGGCAAGTCATTAAACAAAATCATCCCAAACTAAATTATAGCAGAATGACAGAGGACACACATTTAACATTAGAGCTTGGTACACGATATGATTGACCTAATAGTATTGTCATTTACTTACAACTTCACGCAGCATTAACTGCTAAGAGGTTCATTATTATGCATTGCACGTTTATTCCTTGTTATAGGTAGGGTAAATGGAGTTTATGATAATTGTAACTTTTTAGAAGAAATATAAATGTGCTAATAATTAGTTATGTACGAAACAAAATCAAAGAAAATGTTTTAAAGAAATTGAAAATATTTTTTGTGTATCACATTTATATAAAACTGAATAGCGTTCAGCTGGTTGTAACAAAATTCGTGAAAGAGGGAAATTTAAATGTTGACTAAGCTACTCAACTGCTCAAAGTGGTCTAAATTTTAGCCCATTTGACTAATTTAAATGATGACTCCGAATGTCTTGTGAGAATAGTTGCAACCACTTCACTAAACAATGCTCGGTAGAAACACTTACTCTTCGGCTCGTTGGTCAGTGGTAATACAAATCTGAACACATCAATTCCGTTGATTGACACATGTAGCCACACTGTATGCACTGTCTGATTCAATAATCCATTGATATGATGTCTTTATGTTAATTATTAAGCTAACAAGTCTGGTACTCTAAAACTAATTAAATAATATTTTCTTTACTGTTTTCTTATTATCACCAAAGCATTGCGACTAAAGTCGCTGATGTTTACGTACAAATACAGTTAATACAAGTAGGTGCAATGTTGCGTTTAAACTCCTAAACAAGCCATGATACCATTTCACACGAAAGAAGTTAGCACAAGTTACACTTGGGCCTGAGTTCACACTTTAAGTTTGCGTATAGGAACCAGTTGGGAAGTTTTTGATCCAAGGTACGCAGTGCAATGAACCGGGACGGGGAGAATGGTAGTTTAATGAACGGTTCATTGAGCACGATATCAATGGACCAAAATCACCGATTGAACATACGTAAAAGAGCGTGCCTCAGGGAATATTTAAGAAACTAATGTAAAAGATACAAGTAAAATTGATTATATATAATACACATACATAATCTTAGCAGTGACTACATAATTAACATTACATGATCAAGTCTAAATGTGGCCGTGTGCCAGCGCCACAACCGCGCCCCAACTGCTTCCCCCTCGCACAATGTTGTTTATTTTTGGTGTCGAAACGCATCGCTGGCGTCTTGCTTTCGGCGTAGGTGACAATTATAAGCGCCAAAGAGCACCACAAGTAGAGTTACTATGGATTGTCGTCATCAAACTGACGGACTTCCTGTTTTGGTTTTTTTCATGTACTGTTGATCTTCATTATTATTTGATATAAAAAGATTTGGAAGTTACTTCAATGCTCAAGAATTATTAAATATACACATCAGCATTGAAAATAAACTAATAAATAAACAAGTATAGAAATATAGTTCTCACGACCTGCATTTCTTTTAACTGTTTGTGTTAATTTTGAGAAATTAATAAATCAACAAAGCCCACCACTCGGCTACATAAATATTTAGAGATATTATATCATTCTCCTTATTAATTGATCTAAAAATCGTATAAAAGATGTCTTCAATTATATATATATATATAT
>MUZC01000998.1:372926-391555 GCA_002072015.1 Radix auricularia | reverse complement strand
TCAATAAATGACATCACGCTATTTTGGCATATTTTGAACCCCCTCGTCACACGTCGTCATAAAAACTTAGACCTTTTTTTTCCATATTACGTAACAAAACTTTCGCCATCCTGTTCCCATAAAAACGTATTTTCTATTTGAAAATGAGCATGTTTCATATCAATTTTTTATCAATTGAGTATGTTTTTAGTGTAAGCCTGCACTATATCTAACGCACGTGAAGACATGTAAAACGTCATTAAATAAAGAGTTATTGATCAAATATTTAAGTTGAACTTTTATTTAAAGTTACGCGTTTTTGCTGTGACGTAAGATTTATTAAACATTCCCCCTCGTCAAAAATGTGGGAGTCCCCCCCCCAACTTAACGTCCTTTATGGGTGGCCTCTAAAGGGCGGCAAATTTGGAGACCGCCCCGGGCGGCAAATGTGCTAGCTACGCCACTGATGGCATCTGTCCATCTACGAAAGACGATAGATTTATCTTTATCACAAACATAATTTACTGATTTTTTTTTAAACGTTGAGAGTATAAATTTTTTTACGGAATTTTACGGACTGGCAATTTTACGATAAATCTTTACGGACTGTCCGTAAATTTACGTACGGTTGGCAACCCTGGTGGTTCTGCCCCTCCACCCTTTACTACCATCCCTTGCCAACCATAAACTGTCATTTTCCGACTCTAGGGTTAGTCATGTTCGCAAAAAATGGGGAAAAGAACAGGCAGAAGAAAAAAACAATCATTTGTTTTAAAATTGTTCGATCTGGGAATTGAACCCAAGACTTTCCGCGTGCTAAGCGGACGTGATAACCACTACATTACGAATCATATGTTATTCTGTGAAGGAACAACGCAAGTGAACGCAAGAAGCATTATTGCCACAAACCCCCCTTTTTTCGTTTTCATTCCACTCCGCTTGCCCACTGTGATCTTTTGACCCAGCGGGGGTCATGCGTCATTGTCATTTCCACATGGTCATTTACGTGAATTAAATTATATAAAGATTCTTCTCAAATTTAAATAAAGAGACTTAATACTAATTATTGAAACATGTTTCATTTTACAACCTTTGTTTTAGAGCGAGACATAATGTCAATCTTGGTAAGATCGTTTACTTGATCCTCCACTAAAAAAGTGGTGGGAGATTTGGTGGAGCTTTTAAAAGTTAATTTGATTTAGCATTTTATCCACGGTCTAGACGATTACAACGCAAAAAGGTCACTATTAGTAATTCACAAGTCAGGTTAGCAACTTTACCGAGATGATTATTGTGTTCCAATAATGAATTATTGAAATTAATAAATAACATCAAATAAACTAGATTTTAAAAAGAGATTTCATTTTAAAGTCATGTCTTAATGAAACTGTGTTATACACGTATCATAGAAATTATACATAAATCTTTATTTATATTTTAGATACATACTTCTATCATAGCGGGACGTTGTGGTCGAGAGGTAGCGCTCTCGACTGTCATACCGATGGTCACGGGTTCGAATCCACACGAAGGTGAGGATTTGTTCTCGCGGCCTGAGGAGTCCCCGAGTCACCCAGCTCCGAATGGGTACCTAACTAGACAATAGTTAGGTGGCTGGGGTAATGCGTGGAACCCCTATAGCCGTGGCCTGTGACCGCTGCATCACTTGCCAACAGATCATCTCTCATGGTCTGTGGACGCAATTATCTTCTGCATAGAAGGAGCGTCTGTATATCTAAGATAAGATAAGATAGCCTTTTAAAATAAGATAAATCTCTATTTCCAAGGTCCTACTCTCCAAGGGATTTGGAACATTTGGTTTGGACAACAAAAAGCCTGTGACGAATTCCTCTGTTTTTGGGATAGCCTCTGTGTCAAAACTGTTCTCCGCCACTTTACTTGTCAAACTGCTTTATGAGAAAACAAAGTGAGGCCATTTATTACAGGATTTTAATTTCTATTTTAAGTGTTAAAAAATTAACAAACAACACAGTGTAGAACACCAAAGAAAATGTTAAATCAACCACATACTGCCAGAGATAAAGCTCCCACTTATAATGTTCCAATGTCCTAACACTTACTTATAGATGGTTTATGGGTAATTTTAAGCACAATAAAATAAAATCCCTTTTTAATGATTGCATAGTGTTTTTTAAAAAAATTCTTTAACTTAAAACCTTACAAAAGATTGTATAACATATAATTATGGTTTAAAGTTAAGTCTCAAAAACTATATTCAATTTTTTCTGTTTATAATCAAATATTCTTTGATGTATTTTCCCCCAGTCTCACTGTGGATTCTCCTATCAGACTTCTTCTTGGAAAGTCATTCAACATGCCTGACTCTGTCCGCACATCACTGGCAACATTCACAGACTTATTGGCTCATAAAATGGGGATACCAGACTACAATCGTCTGAGATTTGATCCAAACCTCACAAGAGAAGCTTTGTTAGAGTAAGCATATAATTTTAATCAAAATATTTTTTTAAAATAAATAAATCAAAATGCAACTAATGTTGTTTCATAAATTATTTTCTTTTAATTTAAGTTCTAATAAACCTCTAGTTTGTATTGTACAATTTTTTAATCATTTGATATGAAATTTTGGATTGATATAACAAACGCGTATGACGCGGGCAAAGAATGAAGTGTGAATGCTCAAAGACTGACTGGCTCAGATTAGTCAGATAAATGTAAAGAGAGGGAGAAAATATTAAATGGGGACTATAGATTAGAGAAATGATTGAAGGTTATAGCAGCTAAGCCAGGTTAGCTGTATGGTTATATGGAGACAATGAATTGAATGTTAAAAGAAGACAGAGCCGCTCTCCAAAGAAGAAAATTATATGTGAAATTAAAAAAGATGAAAACTTTTTAGGATAAAATGAATAAATCTCATAATCAATATTTTAAAAATCCACATCCAGCCGGCTACAGTTTCTACAAACAAACGACCAATTTCGTGTGAAATACTACTACAGCAACATTATGTATGGGTTGGTGAGCCGAATTTCAGAGCTGATTGGTGGCAAGACTTGGGAGGAACTTGTTGATGAACACCTTTTGAAGCCATTGGGAATGAAGAGCTCTACTTTTGCTTCAGTGGCAAACTTTGATCGAGAGGATATGGTGATTCCTTACGCTTTTTCAGAGGACCAGCTTGTTCCAGTTCATTCTGAGTTTTCTAGGTATAACAATGTTTTTTTTTTTAATTGTATCTTTAAATTTTTTATTATCATCTCGTAAATATGTCTTGAAAAGAAATTCATTATGAAGTTTCATTTTTATGCATAGCTTATTTTGATTTACTTTGGGAAATATGAATTAACATTTATAATTATACTAATATTTTATTCATAAAACTCTTTATGACCATTTTAACATTTGTTAGAGCTTAAAGCTTTATTTATCTGTGGGTGTATGCAATCTGTTATAGAAAGTGTATGAGACAGATGGGACATTTTTGCTGACCAATGCTTTTCTGGCTGGTCTTTTGACTTGTGTGAGAATTGTTGTGTTTACTATCTTTGTCATTGAGCCCTAATGTTAGAAAAAGTCCCTTGAATCTCAAGATTTTGGTCATGCTTTCAACATCTTCAGGTCAATGTGAAATGCTTATTGAGACAATATATAACTCTAAAGCACTTCTTCTTGCCGTTCCTGTGTTTGAGTTCAAATTGGTGATCTTTTAGGAAAATTGTCATATTACTTTAACTTTAACAGAACTGAAAAATGTTCAATTTTTTCAAGCAAACTGGTTTGTATGGATTATTTTTTTTTAAATTTCACTGAAACCCAGGAGGTGGGCGCAGTTATCAGGTTCAGGTTCAGTGATGACAAGTGCTGATGACATGGTCCATTGGATGAACTTTCACTTGTATGCAGGCAAAAACTCACAAGGAAATCAAGTTGTAAAGGCTGAGCACATTGCAGAGCTTTACAAGGGAAGATTCTTTGTAGGACCTGAGAAAGGAAAAGAAACAAGATTATCCAAATTTCCTGTAACATGCACTGATGAAATATATGCCTTTGGTATTAGAAGAGGATTCTATCGAGGTAGTAATGATCATTTAGTCTTAAGTATTTATATTCCACAACTGCAAAATTTTCTCGTGACTAATGAGTACCTTTTCCTACAATCCTGTTTTTTATTTTCTAAACTATTGAAAATTGATGTCTTTGTTCTTTTGTTCTAGAGCCCTTCAGAATGGTATCCACCTTAGCATAAAGCATTCTAGCTAACAAGCTATAATTTATAAACAGTTTTTAAATTACAAAAACTGTTTTTCTAAATTAGCAGAATTTTATTTTTGCACTAAAATTTAACACACCTTTCATTGATTGTATCTTCCATAGGTTATGAACGACTAGTTCACACTGGTTCTACAATGGGTTACAGGGCTTACATGGCACTCCTACCCGAGCCTAGAATTGGTGTTTTCATTGCAATGACTGGAAAGGATGATGGATACATTTACCGTCATCCACTCCACATGTATCTGTTGGATAGGGCCTTGGGTGTGCAGTCATGGCTCAACAATTCCACCATCTGTACATACCCTGAACCATGGGAGAAGCGCTCTGCAGTATCTACTCCAACACTGAATCCAAATGTTACATTGCAGTATGATAATGCCCAGTATGAGGTATGAAGATTTTAGTTAATGTATATAAAGTTTATGATAAATTATTATTTTTTTACTTGTTTGCCTTTCATTGTGTTGCCAAAATAGCAGAAAATTTGATGTGTATCTATGGCTTATGGATGTTTGCAGAGGGTAGGAATGCATTAATTTTATGTGGTTGAGTTGGGAGCTAATGAAAGCAGGTTTCAGAAAATATTCTGTTTGTGTCTTTGGAAGCAGTTTAGTTGATCTCTTGGGTTAGGGCGAAGTTTTTATGTGAAGACACATAGTCCTATCAATTTTGTTCAACTTCAATTTAATTTAAATACTCTTTTGAATTTCTCTAATAATCTGTCTTGCAGTCTTTAGCTATGTACTTGTGCTTAGCTGTTCTTTGAAGGTTCCTTGTTTTGTATTCTCTATTATTTACTGGTTTATTGTGATGTTATGGAGTCCAGTGCAATGTTAGCTTGACTGTATTGTCCATTGTAAAGTTAGACTGACAACATTGGATTTGAGGATATAGTTTATTTTTAGGCATAGAAGTTTTGTTGTTGTTATGAGATGTAGGTTCTCAGTTGTATGAAATTTTAAATAGCAATCAAAGAAGATAACATGATCACAGTTACTGAAAGATATGAGAATCTCACATAGGTAGAGTTAAACAGCTTTAGAAGCATTCATTTCTGATTGGTAGTTTAACAGGCATTCATTAGGGTCTGCAGAGGTCATCACATCCTATCACATGATCTGTAAATACTCAATAGCCTAAATGTAGTGATTTTTTAAAAAGCAGAAACATTGTCAAGAATGCTTTTTTTCTATCAATGCCTTTAGGAATGTGTATTTTCTTTTCTGTTTTCTTTTGTAATAGAATCCAGCTAAGACCAAATTATTTTTAAAAATTTTGTTCATTCCAATTTGTTTCTTTGCCACGTTAATTTCTTTAATTTTTTTTCTTCACAGGGTTTATACCACAATGAAATCTTTGGATATGTGACTGTCATTTATAACAAGACTTATGAAGCACTTGTACTGACTTATGGCTGGGGTCAATGGAGACTGTATTCTATCTCTGCTGGGACAACAGAGACATTTTATGCTAAAGGACTTGGGATTAATAATGTGTTTGATATCACACCAATTTACTTTGTGTCAGAGGACAACAAGACTATTGTAGCAATCAAGGCAACAGGTTTTATGGGTACCATACCACCGAAATTTTTAAAGATTAACAATGAGAAAGATAATGTTAAAAATGGTGTAGGTGCCTTAGTACATTTAAACACTTGTGTCTTTATCATTTTGATTATTTTAAATGCTTATTTTTTATGAATATTTTGTGGATAATTATAAAACAAATAATAAAGATATTCATCTTAAACATTTTAAATACATTTTTTGTTGTTTTTCATATTGTTGTTTTGTAAATTAATTTAGTTTTAATGCTGGTAATAAAAAATGCCAAATTTAAATTTCACTACTCTAGAAAATAATTAGTAATAAAATGGTGACTGATAAAGTGGTGTCAGAGAGTGTAAGACAGAAGTTTTGACAGCTAGTTATGGTAGAAACAGGTTTGGCAGATGTTGTGATGACAGAAGAACTGAAGTCTGAGAATCTTTGACTGGTAGCTTGATGGATGGTTTATATAGATAGCTGAAAATATGACTTGAGTGAGGTTGTGAAACTTTTATTTTCCTGAAAATTTATAATTAAAAACATTTCTTATTAATATTATTATAAATTATTTGGGATTAAAAACAAAAGTAATCCTATGCAATAAGAGGCTATTTTCTGTGTGTTCATCGATTGCGATTGGTCCCTAAAACTCCTAAAGACTCCCACAGCCAATCGGAAAGAAAAAATTATTTAATCTCATATTGAACAAGTTTACGTGGACGTTCAATGCAAGTTAGTTTTTGTGCAGTATTTTTTCCCAAGACTTTATTTTGAGCGGTGCGCTTTCAAAAAACATTTTATTGTCAAACTATGGTGCGCACATTTTAGTGTAATCGTATTAAATTAAGCTGTGGCTTTTTAGCGCATTTTCGAGAAGTCGAATGCGCTATTGCACCCGTTTTGTCCGTCCGTCCGTCTGTCATCACCCTAGATCTCAGCATCCATAAGTCCTAGACCCATGATGTATATATGTTTTTTGTATGTCCTGATCTGCCATTTGTGCATCAACACTCAGTTACTCGATCTGTTAAAAAAAACCCGTTAAAACTACCAAAAAACATTGCGAATCGAGAGATAACACTGGCGCAGGCAACGGCCGCCATTGCCGGAAGTCGAATAGCGTGCAAAAAGTATTAGTTTTTTTTTTTGTTGACGTCATTGGAATATGTGTAAAAGTTTAGAGAGTTTTACGTCATCATTTGTGGTGACTTCAATCAAGATCTTAGCGGCTCAGGGGCAGAAATTGAAAACTTTTTCGAAACAAGCTTCAACATTCAACTACTTTCAACAAGATTGGCAACCACGATCTATCAAACAACAATTGACGGAGTATTTGGGCGATTAGCTGATTACAATTTAGAATGTTTCATTTATGAGTCCTATTTCAGTGACCACAAACCACTTGTAGTTAGATTAAAGAGAAAATAAAAAAAATTAAAATGTAAAGAAATGACTTTTAAATAATTTTTTTTTCAGGTATATTCATTACACAAGAAAATTCATAAATATATGTCTAAAATCTAAACACAATTACTGATAACTACATAATGCTGATATCTAACATAAGTACTGATACATAATACGAAAATGCGCTAACACGTCCTGAGTCCAAAAAGGGACCAGGCTTAACATGATTTTTTTTTTATACACTTAATTCATTTTTTTAAAAAAAGATACTTACATTACATTTTGTCACAAGATGCAAGGGGTTCATTTCTTTTAACATGTTAATAAATGAAATTGTGAATTTGGTTAAATTCTGTTATGATACATATTTTGTTATTAATTCAAAATTCTAATTCTAATTCTGTAATAAGTGTGTGAATTTTATGTGGAAAGCGATGGCCCAAGTCAAATATTTCGAATATAGAGATAATTATAAACACATATAAGTTAATTGCTATTCCTGTTGTGGTAATAAACTAGGGGACAGCCAGATATCCGTCTCGATCTGGACTAGACATCGATAATTTCACCACTATCTGGATTCGGCAAATACTTATCGCAGATGCGTATATTATCCGGATATCAGTGTAGTAAGGAATTTTTGAATCAAATGAAATTAATATTAATAGGTTTATAAACATATATATAAAAAGTAAAAAACGTCTGTTTGAGAGGAGGAACAACATGTCACCGAAACGATGGAGAACGTCCTTGAACGGGCTTTGTTGTTCGTTGGTTCCATAAAAAAAAAAGTTCTGTTATGAAAAGTTTTTTTTTTTTTTAATTAAAAAAAAAACTGAATTATATTGTGAAGAAAATCCTTGATTTTAAATCATCCGTATTAGAAAAACGATGTAGATTGTAATAAAAGATTAGATTTCAGTAATTGTGAAGCATTTATGAGAGCAATTTTTTTTTTAAGAGATGTGTTCCTGTAATGGTGTGTTAATGTTTGAAGTAATGCCCGTAGGGCCACGCAGACAGATTGTGAGGTAGCTTATCTGGAATTTAAAAACTGTACCAGATAAACAGGGCTAAATAAAATTCCCTTTTCAATTATTATTATTATTATTTTTTAATTATTATTTTTTTGGAGAGGTGGGGGGAGGAAATTTTAGTGATTTTTAATTGATGGCGATGATGCACCATCAAACGTCCATTAAAATAATCAAAGGCGAGTTTTCGGCACCCTTTTATCTGACTCTGAGGAACGCCTTTATTCTAGTGTTTCTAGTAAACCTGTGTTGTTGGTTTGCTGGTGATTCAGAGTCAGTAATTGACAAACTTTGAGAGGTCAAAAGAGTGCAATGTTCTTTCCCGTATTTTATATATTACAATTGTTTTTGTTTTTTTTAATATTCATGATAATATTGAATACATAAGGACAGAAATATATATATTTTTTTAAAAGCTAAGCTTATCCTGGCTAAAATTTATCGATATATAAAATATTTACTGAATTTACTGAGAAAGGTGAGCCGCTGAAGGTGAGTAACAAGTACAAACCAGTAAATAAGACAAATGTTTGATGTCATTCTATTGCAATATGTTTTTAAAATGTCCCATAGAAAGTGTAGTCGGAACTCACTAAGTACTAAGTTGAACCCAATGGGACCCGAAAATAAATTTGACTTAGAGTTAGAGAGTTATCGAGTCAGGGAAAATGGCGACAATGGGCGCAGTTTAATCAATGACAGTGTTTTCACGGCTTAATTGCTGTATTATAACCGTTTATTATATTATCGTTTTATACGGATGCATGTAGTACAGAACTGTAACGTCTAAAAGTACTATCCAACAGCTTACCTTTAGAGAAAAAGTCTTTTGAGTTAGTTTTGCACCAATGTGACGATTTATCTCGCTCCAAAATCTCATCAATCTCGTCAATGGACCGGAACACATTTTCTCGAGATTCGGTGTAGATTTCAAGAACCTGCCTCGCTTCTTTTCACTGGGGGAAGGGTGTGTATAACCATCCTTGCCGTCTTCTTCCTCATCCTCACTCTTATCTTCATTTTATTCCTCGTTTGCTGCCTCACCAATAATGTCAATGTTCGTTAGTTCTCCACACACAGTCACCGCACTGTCAACTTCGAGAATTTACGTAGCTCTACGGAACACGTGTTCTAAAATATCACCCAAGACCAATAACATTCACGTGTTTGCTGGAGTTCAGTCTCGCCATTATTGACCCCACCCCCACACCCACCCGTCCCCTGTAAATATTTGTCGCGTGGTGCAATTTATTTTGAGTATAATCAATACTTTTACTTCTGTCTCATATATAAGGGATTTATAGTCGAAAACTTTGTTTTTACGGGTTGTGAATTTGCGGACATGACTGAGCCTCACTTGGGTGCGAGTGTCTCGAGGCCAACAATGCGTCGGTAGTTCTTCTCCCACTGATGTTCACTCGCGTTGTTTTGATTTCTTCGTGGTGTAGTTTGTGCCCGTTCTTTCCCCCCTTTCTTTGCACTATCTATGATCAAGTCTGCGGCGGATGCTACGCCGTGGGGCACATCTAGTCTTTAATATTAAAAAAAAAACTTTTGTGTAATTATAATACTAATTTTGGGAAAAGATTAATTATGTACGTGAATACAAGCAGAGCCATTTTCTTTTTAAAACTCTCTTTAACTAATGAAAAACTCAATTAGACTCAACATCCTACTACGTCAGAGGCATAAATGAAACGTCACACACATGTGTTCTTTTCTAAGGGGAGAAGAAGAAAGCTTAGGGTAAATAATTCTTATACTTTTTGCTGATCAAGTGTACAAAAGGTTTTCCATCGTTGATTCTCAGTGACTGATCAAGTTTCATTAGAAGTCGAAGCCAATGCGGTAATTTAACCATGTTTCGCACAAAATGGTTATTTTTTGTGTTTTTGCCAGAAGTATTCATTCCTGTCATATTGTTCTCGCAAAGTGTTGTTGCTCCGGAACCAGGACAAAGCGTATGGGGGTTTGATATTAGTGAAGTAAGCCAATTTATTGAAGAAGCAATGAGCTGCCATAACAATCCAGCATTAGCTGTCACCGTCGTAAGAGATGGTAAAGTAAGTAATAGTCTTGTCTTAAGTCTTAAGTTTATTTGCTTAACCATTATTTTATTCTCAATTATTCATAGTTAGACAATCGCCGATTGAATCGGCTATCACTGTAAATTAGATGCAGCAAATGCGCAGAGTTAGAAAACGACCATAGTAGTAGCAGAAATCATTCAGGCATTTGTTCTTTAAAGTAAGGGAAAACTAATGGTGGTATCATTTATTTTGTAAGTATGTAAGGTTCATATCTTATTCCACAGTTTATTTATCTTACAAACTAGTTCACATTTTAAATTCTTAAAGTAGTACACCTTAAATTAAAAAAAGAGACCGGTTAGACACATTATACAGCACCCCCATTACTAGACCAAAATTAAAATGCATAGTTAAGGGTTACGTCAGACGCAATCCTTTTGATTTATATCATAACAGCTAAGACATATTCAATGCATCACATGTCTTCTAAAGCAAAGACATCGTTGCGCTCAAATATTTACATTGTTGTTATGGATGAGTGAGGCCTCCGAGAATCAAATTTATTTTTACACTTGAAAAAGAAATAAGTGCAATTTTTGTATCCATAAACCTAATTAAGGATGTGGTTTTAGGGTCTTGTTTAGGTTTAGTTGTCCAGCCACACTTGCTCGTTAGTGGTGGCTAAATGAAACTTGTGAACCCTACTTCACCTGCCTCGTAGGCCGTCTTGGTCTGAAAAGTGGGTTATTTTTATTTTTAAATTAATATNTGACTGTCAAGGTAAGGTGTAGCTGACAATTATAAATACCATTTATGGAGCGCACCATTCTCTTTGCTTTGACATATCGGAGTCTTAACAAGGCCAAATGCATTCAGCTTCGATAAGTCACTTATCGTATTTTCCTCTTCAAGACTCTGATGTCTAAAGGATTTGGAACATTCGGCTTGTTCAACATGAAAAAGGTCACGGGTTCTTCTGTATTTGGGGTCGCCTCTCTAACGAAAATGTTTACCGCCACGCTGCTAGTAAAGTTGCTTTATGAGAAGACAAAGTGAGTTACTTTGTTGGTTAGTAGTTTACCTGTAAATAGCGTTTATTTTTAACTTGACATTTTCTTTAAACTAGCATTTCTTTCTTGCTTATCATCATTATTACTGTCTCGCATCTACTGGGTTCAATTAAATATTTTATTTATCTATTTTTGACACGCGTGACACATCTATGCACTTGAGTCACCATTTCACATTGAGTGATTTATTAGTTGCCTACTATGTGCATGTGCACTCTCGCCATCTTTTGTTTCTAATTATTTACTTTTTAAAGTAAAGAGTTAAATAGTTAGTTGCATTTGTTGTTTGATTATGCTCAATATATTACGATAGACTAGCATAATCATAAACATTTAGAGATCGGGAAAATATTATACATGTATGTTCATCGCGCGACAGGAAAATATTTTTAAAAGTATGTTTAATATAATACAGACTATTACAAAAATTTACATGATACATTGAGAAAGCTACAAATTCATTAATTTGATTACGGTATATTCGATCGATCTGAAAATTTTACATAATAATACATTGTTAGGTGAGAAAAGTATACGTGCAAAAGTTCAGCTCGATAGCACCACGGGAAAATTTTTACTTTTGTTTTTCCGCGGGACCACGACAGACAGAGATCACGACAGTACGGTGAAGTTAATATAAGGGATTTTTAAAAGCAGTTTTTCTGTAAAATATGAACTTAAAAACTTAGAACTTTTAAAAATAAAGGCCCCGATTTGCTTCACTTAGATTAAAATTTTTCACTGTGTGAAAGAAAAACTACATTTGAAAACATCTCGTAGTATGCCTAATAGAGGTGCCGGACAAAATGTTCATTGTTGCTTCAAATTATATTTAAAAGGCTGCTCTACAAATCATTTCAAGTACAAAGAGATTGCTGTACACATATTAAATGTGTCTTTTTTGCAAAGTATTTTTTATGACTTAAATTATTTAATTATCACCCAGCTACACATTAGATTCCCCTATCAGATTGCTTCTTGGGAACTCATTCAAAATGGCTGACCCTGTCCGTACGGTTGAAACAACATTTGAAGATTTACTGGCTCATAAAATGGGGATACCCGACTACAATCATCTCAGATTCGACCTCAACTTTACTAAAGAAACTCTGTTAGCGTAAGTTTATTAAGTAACTTTTGTAAAATATGTACTATTGAACGGATCAAAAATTCAAGACTAGTTTAGTATATTATACTTTTTTGTCATTAAAAAAAGTGTTGGGGTGGGGGGGATGTTCTTTATTGTATAAAACTAGCGTCATAGAACGGCGTGAATAATAGTACACCAAAGAGAGTATTCTATGCTGAGTCCTAGGAGGTGGTGTCATGGGATGCTACATGAATCATCATGATCAGATTATCAATAATTTTCCCATCTAACTTTCTAGAATATAAATTATAAATGCTAATGATAAATGATTTATAAATTTGTTGAAATAAAAATATTTTTCTAAAGTTGACCCAGAGTGACACTGAGTCAGGGTAAGAGGTAAGGTTGTGACTGTCAAGGTAAGGTAGAGACTGTAAGGGTAAGGTAGAGAGCCGGTCAAGGTAAGATAGTGACTGTCAAGGTAAGGTAAAGAAAATGTCAATGTAAGGTAGTGACTTTCAAGGTAAGGTAGTGACTGTCAAGGTAAGGTAGTGACTGTCAAGGTAAGGTAGTGATTGTCAAGGTAAGATAATGACTGTCAAGGTAAGGTAGAGAGACTGTAAAGGTAAGGTAGAGAGACGGTCAAGGTAAGGTAGTGACTGTCAAGGTAAGGTAGTGATTGTCAAGGTAAGGTAGAGAGACTGTCAAGGTAAGATAATGACTGTCAAGGTAAGGTAGAGAGATTGTCAAGGTAAGATAATGACTGTCGAGGAAAGGTAGAGACTGTCAAGGTAAGGTAGAGAGAATGTCAAGGTAAGGTAGGGACTGTCAAGGTAAGGTAGTGACTGTCATGGTAAGGTAGAGAGACTGTCAAGGTAAGGTAGTGACTGTCATGGTAATGTAGTGACTGTTAAGGTAAGGTAGTGACTGTCAAGGTAAGGTAGTGACTGTCAAGGTAAGGTAGTAACTGTCAAGGTAAGGTAGTGACTGTCAAGGTAAGGTAGTGACTGTCAAGGTAAGGTAGAGACTGTCAAGGTAAGGTAGTGACTGTCATGGTAAGGTAGTGACTGTCAAGGTAAGGTAGTGACTGTCATGGTAAAGTAGTGACTGTCAAGGCAAGGTAGTGACTGTCAAGGTAATGTAGTGACTGTAAAGGTAAGGTAGTGACTGTAAATGTCAGGTAGTGACTGTCAAGGTAAGTTAGTGATGTGATCAATGCGTGGTTTGTGTATTGATCAATGCGTGGTTTGTGATGTGATTCAATGCGTGGTTTGTGATGTGATTCAATGCGTGGTTTGTGATGTGATTCAATGCGTGCTTTGTGTATTGATCAATGCGTGGTTTGTGATGTGATTCAATGCGTGGTTTGTGATGTGATTCAATGCGTGGTTTGTGATGTGATTCAATGCGTGGTTTGTGATATGATTCAATGCGTGGTTTGTGATGTGATTCAATGCGTGGTTTGTGATGTGATTCAATGCGTGATTTGTGATGTGATTCAATGCGGGGTTTGTGATGTGATTCAATGCGTGGTTTGTGATGTGATTCAATGCGTGGTTTGTGATGTGATTCAATGCGTGGTTTGTGATGTGATTCAATGCGTGGTTTGTGATGCGATTCAATGCGTGGTTTGTGATGTGATTCAATTCGTGGTTTGTGATGTGATTCAATGCGTTGTTTGTGATGTGATCAATGTGTGGTCTGTGGAGATATGTTGATACTTATAAAATAAATGACGAGTCACATTGAATAATACAATAGTAAAGATTTTATTGATAGGAAATCTCAAAGTATTTTCCTGATTGTATAAACCTAATCGAATCTTTAGACGCCTTCGCCTATTTCAAACAAACGACAAGTTCCGGGTGAAACATTACTACAGCAACATCTTTTACGGATTGATCGGCTACATTACAGAGGTCATTGGTGGAAAAACGTGGGAAACACTAGTGGAGGAACATCTTTATAAACCCCTGGGGATGAAGAGTTCTACATTTGCTTCTGTTGCCAACTTTGAAAGAGAAGATATGGTTATTCCATATTCCACTGTAATGGGAAAACTAGAACACGTTAATCCTGAATTTTCTAGGTTTGTTCTGAAATTATACTTACCATTAAATTTGGAATATTTTCATTTTGAAGTGCCTGAATATTACTATAATATTAGTACTTTAAAAACAATTTGTACTCTTTTATATATACAGGGAGTCCTCGAGTTACGCCGGTTTCGACTTACCAGGTACGCTGTTTCGTGGTTGCGAACGCGCCCCCGAAAAATATGTTTAAAAATGATATTATGCGTCATTCCGTCTTCTTTAATCGATTTATGAAATTTTAAAAAAAGTTTTCCTCCACATGTGGCAAGAATTTTTTTGTTCTCTTTTTCAAATTATTGTTTTTATGTTAATGTAGTCTTAGTGCAAGGAAGACGGATTCGCTTCCAACGCTCATTCTCTGTACATACACCATTTCGATTGTTTACTTCGTGTCTCTCTCGTATTTTATCCTCTTTAAAAATCTTTTTTTTTCATGAATTAAGGAATTTGTTTCTTTTTTTGAAATACTCTTTTTAATGACATCAACTGTTAAACTTTAAGCACTCTACGTACTGTACTCAATTGTGCGTGTGTGTATGTGTTTGTGTGTGTGTGTGTGTGTGTGTGTGTGTGTGTGTGTGTGTGTGTGTGTGTGTCTGTGTCTGTGTGTGTGTGTGTGTGTTTGTGTATACACACACACGCATATATATATACAGAGCAGAGGAGAAATGGTATCCAGTGGGCATTATGGACACAACTTGATGTCCTAGATTTTGCGGATGATGTGGCCCTAATATCACACACAGAGCAACATATGCAGGAGAAAACTAACTATGTAGCACAGTTCTCTTCTTGTGTTGGCCTAAACATCCACAAGGGAAAAAGAAAAGTCCTTAAAATAAATACATCAAGCAACACCCCAATCACACTGGAAGGAACAAATCTGGAGGAGGTGGATAGCTTTACATACCTCGGTAGCATCATAGACATGCAGGTAGGGACAGACGCTGATGTTAGAGTGAGAATTGGCAAAGCAAGAACAGCTTTTAAACAGCTGAAAAAAGTTTGGAGCTGCAACAACTTGACCCTCCAGACCAAGGTCAGGATATTCAACAACACAGTAAAGCCTGTCTTGCTATATGGAGCAGAAAGATGGCGGATTACAGCAGCCGTTTTGAAAAAGCTTGAAACATTTATAAACACATGTCTCCGAACAGTTCTCCAAATCCGCTGGCCCAACATCATCACCAACGAGGACCTCTGGCAACGTACACAAGAGCCAGTGGAAGAACTAATATGTCAGAGGAGATGGAGATGGATTGACCACACCCTCAGAAAGCCTACATCCAGCATTGTGAGACAAGCCCTCACTTGGAAACCCCAGGGCAAGAGGAAAAAGAGTTCGACCCAAAATGACCTGGAGGGAACTGGAGGCAGACTCTAAAAAGAGTGGGCACAGCATGGGGCAGTTAGAGAGATTGGAGCAGGGCCGGGATGCTTGGAGAGCCTTTGTTCGTGGGCCTACGCCCCAGATGGGATGACAGGCCATGATGATGATGATGANTATATATATATATATATTAGGGCTGCAGAAATTAAAGATTAATTTCTCGATTAATCGGTAAAAAAATTTCATTAATCAAAATTATTTTAATCGATAAAATAGCGGTTAAATTGTAAGAATATGTATTGTGGACATGGTGCCTATTTGTAAATAAATAATTAATAATAGTTAGCTTTGTTATGTTCATTTAGAAAAAAAGATTTTTAAAGTGTCTTAAGATAAGCCGTTTTTATTAGGAAAATTATCTTTAAAAATTGAACATTGTTTTTACTTAAATATCTATAACGAAATTTTTATTCATTGACTTTATATTGAACTACTGATATTTAAATTAAAATTGTAAATTGCGTGTTTTTGTTACTTCCCTTGAAATTTTCAGTTAAATGACGTCATAATCTTATATTTAGCTTTAATCAAAATTATCGATTAATTATTCGGTAATTTTTCAAAAGTTAACTATTAAATTTAAATTAATCGATAACAGTCCTTATATAATATATATATACTTACCATTAAATTTGAAATATTTATATACATTATGTTCCTCTGAAATTAGGAACAACGTCGTAATCCGAGGACCTCCAAATATATATGTACTAGAGGCAAGTACCCGGCTTCGCACGGGTTTCAAATGAGGTTTTCTGTAGAAGCGTACTATATGTTTATTTGCATGAAGTAAAAAGGTAAATGTATCTTAAATTTACCGATGGTCGTTCCGATGGTCTCGAGTTCGATTCCATGGGAAGCCAGGGACTTGTTTCCGGGGCCTAGGGCGTCCCCGAGTTCCACCCAGCTCCAAATGGGTGAAAAGCGGCGGGGTAATGCGTGGAACCCTTAGCCGTGGCATGTGAACGCTGCATCACTTGCCAAAAAACAACTGCTGCCTTGCAGATGGTCTTGGCTGACCAAAGGCTATGGAAGCAAATCCAGAAAATACAACAGGCTGAAGTCGGAGACCACAGGCCAATTGGCGCAAAACTCGTGGCACGCAAAACTCAATATTCACTATTGAGAACAAAGAAGAAGTAGAAGAAGATCTTAAAGCAGGTCAAATACATATTAGAAAAGCATAGTGTCTGCAATTCTATACCAGCAATCCCAAGACTCTGGCACACCAGTTAAGACTGCACCATCGTGGTAGTGTAATTAACAACTTTCCGAATTCCCATTATTCCAAATAGTAGAATTAAAGATTTACAATTTTTATATAGCTTACATGAGTAAAAAAACAATACTATATTTGGAAAGCAGGCTCCCTATATGTGTTTTAAATATTATTTTCGCCTGTTACCATCGCAAGAGTGTACTCAACAACTTTCCAAAATTTCATTCTTCTACCTACTCGGACATAGGAGAATTATTGGTTTTTAAAATTATATTAACGCCGGCCCCACATAAGCTGGAGTTTTAAAATTTTTCTTTTTTAGTTTTCGTCGTGAGTGCCTCCTCAACAAATTTCCAAACTTTTATGCTTCTACCGTCATCGAAAATTAGAATATACGGGATGAGTCAGTTTTTATATCAGAACAAATACATTTGGGCCCCGGCCCCCAGGGGAGTGATATCTTTTTACTCCTCTTAGCATTGCTGATATGTATTGCTCAACTTCCCAAAGTATCATGCTTCTACCTAAACGGGAAATAGAAGAATTAGTAATTTTCACTTTTTGTATCGCTCATATAACGAAGAAAACTACATTCGGCCCCGGCCCCCTTAGAGAGATAATTTAAATATGTTTTCACCTGTTACCATTGGAGATGTGAAACACAGCTCATTTAAGGAAAAAAATACATGTGGGAACACCAGTCCCACCCTGAAGGAGAATTTTAAAAGATTTTTTCTCCATTTTTGTTTGGAGGGTGTGTGCTCAATAACTTCCAAAAGTTTCATTTTTTACGTAAACGGTAAATTTGAGAATTAGAGATAAGACGGCTTTTCATATAAGAAAATACTACATTTTGTCCCCTAGCCCCCAAGAGTGGGATTTTTAAAATTCTTTTTTGCAAATTGCGTCGGTAGAGTGTGCTTAACAACTTGCCAAACTTTCATGCTTCTACCTACACGGGAAATAGGAGAATTGGTAATTTTCAATTTTTATATAGCTCATATAGGGAAAAAAACATTTGGGCCCCTGGACCCCAGAAAGTAATAATAAAAATATATTTTCGCCTGTTATAATTTGGGTAATGTACTAAACAATATCCTAAAATGTCATGCTTCTGCCTACTCGGGAAATAGGATAATTAGTTATTTTCAATTTTATATACCTCAAATAACGGAGGAAAAACGTTTTTGGGCCCCGGCCCCTAGATTTGGAATTTATGGAACGATTGCCATTATTGTCGGGAGAGTATGCTCAAGAATTTCCAAAAGTTTCATGATTTCACCTAAACGGTAAATTTGAGAATTAATGATGAGTGAGTTTTTAATATAAGAAAAAACTACCTTTGGGCCCCCGGCCCCCAATGAGTGGGAAGTTTAAAATTCTATTTTGCAAATTAGCGTTAGGAGAGTGTACTTAACAACTTCCCAAAGTTTCATTCTTCTACCTACACGGGAAATAGTCGAATGGGGGATTTTCAGTATTTATATAGCATATATTAGTCTTT